>SJYW01050682.1:877040-895516 GCA_006410735.1 Raphicerus campestris
CTCTGGAAAACTTGAAAATCCCAAAACCTGAATAGCTGAGCTCAAGCCAGTGACCTGGCCTGCACTGTGGGGAGAGAAAAGGGGAGCCTCCCTCAGCACCCTCTCTGAGGCCTGTGAAACTGGTGCCAGCCTGACCTGTGTTCAAGAGGCTGGAGCTGTGTCCTAGAGATGAATTAAATTCCACCTGGTGAATACTATGGAATTGTGCTTTTTCTTAGGCATTTTATTGGCATTCAGAAGCTTGTGGCAATGGAAACCTGGAGTCCCAGGGTGCCCTGGGGCTCATGTACTTCTATGGACAAGGTATCCGCCAGAACACTGAGGCCGCCCTGCACTGCCTGAGGGAAGCAGCGGAGCGTGGCAACGTCTATGCTCAAGGGAATCTCGTGGAATATTACTATAAGATGAAGTTCTTTACAAAGTGTGTTGCATTTTCCAAAAGGTGAGTAAGCTGGATAAAAGTATTTACAAAAATTACTAGATGTTCTGTGCCTGGTCTCTTTAATAGAACTCACTGCAGTATTGGAAATAATGGCTGTTGGCACTTGCAAACTGGCCAGTGCAACTGAGGACTGAACTTGTAACTTTCATTGGATTTTAATTTAAACAGATACACACAGCCCATGGCTACTGTATCAGATAGTGACTGATGAAACATCTGTGCCATCAATCTGCATGATTTCAGTGCTCTTTGCTTTATATGCCGGCTAAAGTGACCTTAAGCAAATCTTACTTCTGAGGGCACCAGTTGTTCTTTTGCAATCTTACAGAAGTACTTTCTTCTTGATTAAAAATAATAGTGAATATAAAGCATGTAACATAGCTTGGCACATGACAAAATTTTTTTCTTCCTACACCCTCAGCCACAGGTTCTGTAACTGCAGTTACACTGTAGCTTGATGAGGACAGCAAAATGAGAATGGTTAAGACTCAACACTAACATAAAGGATATGGAAATTTGTTGAGGCCATGTACTTTCCCGCCTTTATCCACAATGCACAAATGCAACATGCCAGGAGAGAGACCGTGGTGTCCTCTAGAATGGCTGTAAGGCCATGCTGACATCTCCCTCCCCACATGCCCTCCCACAGAGCCCACAGGCACCCATTGTGAAGTGGACATCTCCACTGGAGGATGAAGCAGCGCCTTTTGCCCTCACCTCCCCAGCATCATGGGCTCCAGGCAGCAGGCCACTTGGCAGTGTGGTCTCCAGTGTCTCAAATCTCCCAGGTGCCCACCTGGGTAAAACTAAGGCTTCAAATAGTCCTTTAAAAATCTTTGGAACTTTCCATTATTGTCCATGTTCCTGTTTCCTACAGTATCACAGGTGACATGGAATGGACTCTTCCATATAATTGTCCATCTCTGTATCTGGGTTATAAAGAATGACTTTTTATTGCCCACTAGCATAGATGTGCAAGTTTCTCAATGTGTTTTCTGGTCCTCTGTGACTGAAGTCCAAATTCAAGGTTGATGTTTAAATACCCAGATAGAAGACTGCTTTTCTTTCCATTGTTTAAAACTTCAAAGTGGTAAGAGTTTTTGTAGTAATATTTTAAACTTAATGTTTTCTAGTGGTTATTAACCTGACAAGTATAATCCTAGAGGGGCTGTAAAGTAACCTCTGTGGTTAGTTCCTCTTCCACTTGTGTTCGTTGACTGTATTTACCCTTCCCCACACAGCAATTTAGTTCTAAAACTTGTAGAAATGCTAGGGAAACCACTTGGGGCACAAGGACCGTTTCTGGGTGCATTTATAAAAATGTAAACCATAAGTGATAGTGTTTTTAAATCTGATGTCTGGGTGTTCCAGGATTGCTGACTATGATGAGGTTCACGACATCCCCATGATAGCCCAGGTCACGGACTGTCTCCCGGAATTCATCAGCAGAGGCATGGCCATGGCCTCTTTCTACCACGCACGCTGTCTGCAGCTCGGCTTGGGGGCCACAAAGGATGAGGCGACGGCCAAACGCTATTATTCTAAAGTAAGCCCTATCACAAACATAAATGGACTCAATTAGAATTTCTAGGTTTTTAGTTGAGACTAAAGCACTAAGACCTTAAAGCCTGAACAAGCATGGCTTAGTTCACCCAGAAAAAGTGTGAATCTCTATTTTCCTTCTGTATACATTAGAGTACATTTCATTAAGGTTTCTTTAGGCATGACATCTACTACAACCAGTTAAAATAAGCCTTTTCATGTTTTAATCCATGTGATCAGTTTATTTATACCAAATAGATTTCATATCTAAACACAAGTGTTAAAAACTGTAGAGGAAGTGAGAAAGGCAGTCATTATGAATAGTAACTGCAAGTTCATTTTTTAATAAAAAGAAAGCAAAAAATTACACACCTTAGGTCCATGACATCCATAAGTCCAAACTGGAATTAGATCATAAACATTTGCACAATACACAAATTGTTCAGCTGGAGCAGGGGAACAGAGCAAAGAAGAATTTTCTAAGTCCCTTGCCTAAAAATCTGATTATGTTATAGCAGTGGTTCTCAAAATTATTTGCATGTTAAAATCACATGGGGATCTCTTAAGAATCCCAAAACCCAGGCCTTATTACAGAACAATTTAATGTCCTAGAATGGACACAGGCAGATTTAAGTTCCCCAGGAGGTTGCAATGTGTTGGCAAGTTTGGAACCCTAAATTATTTTGTTGGAAATTAAATGTCCACAGTATTAAACCCATATCAACACAAATATCAGAATATGGTACAAAAATACAACTAACCTTTGAGATATCTACCATTACACCATTCTATCAGTATGAGTAACAGCTGTCTTTTTAAAAATGTAAATATTCTTTTATTATACCAGTTTCTAATCCAAGTCAGTTTTAGATTCTGTACTAGGTGTCCTTTCCAAGTAGACATAAGCAAAGAGAACTCTGGGTGAAAATATCCAGCAATGTGGTACATGTTCATCCTAAACAAAACAGCATAATGAACAGGTACAAGTGTAAAACTGTTTTCCTTAGGTTGGGAGATAAGACAGATCCATTACTCAGTTTTGGTTACTGGATTTTATGGGAGATACTTCCTCTAAGTTTTCTGCATTTTAAAAGTATACCCATGAAGGGTCTGGAATCACGTCAGATGAGGCACAATAAGGGAAATTCTAAGTATTTTACTCTGAGAAAAAAGACTTGAGGGGCTTCAGTGGTGGTCTTCAGCAGACTGCGAGGCTGTCCTAGAAGAGAGGCACAGTGGGGAGAGGCTTACAAGCCCAGGCAGTTACGGGAAGGGGAGGGCAGCAAGCAGGTGCCCAGTGACCCACTGTTGAGGGGACTAAGGAGACAGTTTCTGCAGGGAGTGAGGCTTGGGCAAGGTGCCTTCTGTCTTTCAAATTCTTGACATACTATGAAATTATGCACCTTATCACTGATTTAGGCATAACAAAACCATATATTTAAAAATTATCCATGCTGCTATTCATATGAGATAGCTAGTTTGAGGTCAAACAGTAATGTTTTCTATTTTAATTACTTTAATAATTCCCATCTTAGAATACTATCAATGTGTAAATTCATTATTTTGGGCACTGAAAATTCTCTCTCTCCCCCAAATGATAATAGCATGGTTATTTTTAGTATGATCTATTTTGTGTAGGTTAACTTGAATTCCCCTAATTAAGCAATTAGAGTAGAAATGTATTTTAATTACAAAATTCCCTTAAATCACTGTACTCCTTAAAAACAAAAGGTTCAACAGTCCAAAATATGTCTAAATAACTTTCTTTAAATTTGAAGGCTTGTCGTCTGAATCCTGCACTGGCAGATGAACTTCACACTTTACTTATTCATCAAAGAATTTAGATCACAATACATTTCAACAAAGATCATCGATTCTAACAGCTTAGAAGTATGTATTTTGATAATTTTTATAACAGTTGTGTTTTCTGTCTCGCACGTTAGATTAACCTGGGTATTTTAATGGTATCATGATGGCATGATACCTTCATTCTTGAATTTGTATAATACAACTTGAAACCGCAGGAAGAGTCCTCAGAGATCCAACTCTTAAGTCTAGAGAGTGGCCCAGATTGTGTCAGGTATTGAAAACTATTCTATAAAGCCAGTGTGTTTTTCTATTCTTTAGTAGTGTCCTGAATACTTGATGCAGTCTTAGCTTTAATAGTATAAGTGCTACAAACTTAATCCTAAAATGACAAAGTTTAATTCTTTAAATTTCTTTAATCTTTAGTTTTGTGAATTTTTAATAATTTTATTCAGTCATCTAAAACTTTAAAATAGAAAATTCCAAATTGAAAGGGAAACCTTGAAATCTAGATTTAAAAATAAGTGGGTTTAAGGAACTGCTTACAATTTTGCCTCTCTATATGCTCCCTTAAACATCTTAGTGAGTAAAACTAAACTTCAAGTCCTTGTCTACATTTTAAAACCCTCAGTTATTTCAAAGATAAAATCTCAAATCATCTACCAGTATAAGACCTAGAAATTATTAAATCAGCAAGAGCCTTTCCTTATCCGTTACATCTACAAAGGCAAAAGCCGACAGAAAAAATAGAATCCATACACAAAAGATTTTAAAGGAAATACACATCTGTAAAATAAATATTGAAAGTATTGTTTAAGATACCCAAATGACACCTTCTTTGTAAATGTTTTGGCTTTATAAATCACACTCATCCTTTCTAAAGTGAATAAGAACTCATCTTAGCACTGGTAAAATACAGTTAATATGTAGGTGCTGGTCACTAATGAAGTATTAAATGGCACAAAACTACCGGCTTTTGTTTCATGTTCTGGGTTTGTCTGTATTACTTGAACTTCATTTTGTCTTTATCTAAAGGGAAGAAATTTCAACAAACTTTAGGCCATATACTTCTCCTTAAATCTCTTAGAGTAGAAACTTAAACCATCCCTGAAAACCAGTCCTTTCCTTTTCAGATCTCTACTGAAGATTCTGTTCTCCCCCAGGAACAACTTTTCCATTTCTCTAGCCCACTACAAGATTTCATAAAAACCTAACTTAAATCATTCTACAGTACAAACCCACTTGTTTTGCTCTTGTTTTCTTAATAGCATCCATAGAACATTCCTTCAGTTATTTGAAGATCCATATTCCCAATCGATACTTTCTTCTCCACATTCAGTCCATTTCCTGGAGCCTTTAAGAATCTTGAAACAGAAATGTAATAAAGCCACGTATGTGGACTTTAATGGCACTTTTAATAGGTCACTCTTCAGTCTCTGAAGTGAAGACCACTTTAACAGCCATTAGAACACACGTGTGAGAAACCCTAAAGGTAGGAATTTGATATGGCATATTTTGTGATATGCTATGCCTGTATGTCCTAAGTGAATCCAACACAGAAGTTAAAATCTCAGTTTACTGTAGTTACCATAAGGCTGCCACATCTAGCCCAAGTGAGCCCCCGAAAACAATTAATACCACTGCTGCCAGCCATGATGCATACCTTGACCTGTGATTGGAGTCAGTCTTAATGATCTTGACGCTTCACCTCCCTTAACTGTTTTCAAAAAAAGAAAAAACCTTGGTTAAATCCTTATGCTGCTAAGTCCCTTCAGTCGTGTCCGACTCTGTGCGACCCCATAGACGGCAGCCCACCAGGCTCTGCCGTCCCTGGGATTCTCCAAGCAAGAATACTGGAGTGGGGTGCCATTGTTCTTAGAAGCATTTAAAATCTTTAGACCTCCTTAACCAAATCCCATTTTACTGACAGAGATTTGGTTATTCTGAAACTGAATGGCTAACATCCCAACAATGTATNTCAGCCACAGGTTCTGTAACTGCAGTTACACTGTAGCTTGATGAGGACAGCAAAATGAGAATGGTTAAGACTCAACACTAACATAAAGGATATGGAAATTTGTTGAGGCCATGTACTTTCCCGCCTTTATCCACAATGCACAAATGCAACATGCCAGGAGAGAGACCGTGGTGTCCTCTAGAATGGCTGTAAGGCCATGCTGACATCTCCCTCCCCACACGCCCTCCCACAGAGCCCACAGGCACCCATTGTGAAGTGGACATCTCCACTGGAGGATGAAGCAGCGCCTTTTGCCCTCACCTCCCCAGCATCATGGGCTCCAGGCAGCAGGCCACTTGGCAGTGTGGTCTCCAGTGTCTCAAATCTCCCAGGTGCCCACCTGGGTAAAACTAAGGCTTCAAATAGTCCTTTAAAAATCTTTGGAACTTTCCATTATTGTCCATGTTCCTGTTTCCTACAGTATCACAGCTGACATGGAATGGACTCTTCCATATAATTGTCCATCTCTGTATCTGGGTTATAAAGAATGACTTTTTATTGCCCACTAGCATAGATATGCAAGTTTCTCAATGTGTTTTCTGGTCCTCTGTGACTGAAGTCCAAATTCAAGGTTGATGTTTAAATACCCAGGGAGATAGAAGACTGCTTTTCTTTCCATTGTTTAAAACTGCAAAGTGGTAAGAGTTTTTGTAGTAATATTTTAAACTTAATGTTTTCTAGTGGTTATTAACCTGACAAGTATAATCCTAGAGGGGCTGTAAAGTAACCTCTGTGGTTAGTTCCTCTTCCACTTGTGTTCGTTGACTGTATTTACCCTTCCCCACACAGCAATTTAGTTCTAAAACTTGTAGAAATGCTAGGGAAACCACTTGGGGCACAAGGACCGTTTCTGGGTGCATTTATAAAAATGTAAACCATAAGTGATAGTGTTTTTAAATCTGATGTCTGGGTGTTCCAGGATTGCTGACTATGATGAGGTTCACGACATCCCCATGATAGCCCAGGTCACGGACTGTCTCCCGGAATTCATCAGCAGAGGCATGGCCATGGCCTCTTTCTACCACGCACGCTGTCTGCAGCTCGGCTTGGGGGCCACAAAGGATGAGGCGACGGCCAAACGCTATTATTCTAAAGTAAGCCCTATCACAAACATAAATGGACTCAATTAGAATTTCTAGGTTTTTAGTTGAGACTAAAGCACTAAGACCTTAAAGCCTGAACAAGCATGGCTTAGTTCACCCAGAAAAAGTGTGAATCTCTATTTTCCTTCTGTATACATTAGAGTACATTTCATTAAGGTTTCTTTAGGCATGACATCTACTACAACCAGTTAAAATAAGCCTTTTCATGTTTTAATCCATGTGATCAGTTTATTTATACCAAATAGATTTCATATCTAAACACAAGTGTTAAAAACTGTAGAGGAAGTGAGAAAGGCAGTCATTATGAATAGTAACTGCAAGTTCATTTTTTAATAAAAAGAAAGCAAAAAATTACACACCTTAGGTCCATGACATCCATAAGTCCAAACTGGAATTAGATCATAAACATTTGCACAATACACAAATTGTTCAGCTGGAGCAGGGGAACAGAGCAAAGAAGAATTTTCTAAGTCCCTTGCCTAAAAATCTGATTATGTTATAGCAGTGGTTCTCAAAATTATTTGCATGTTAAAATCACATGGGGATCTCTTAAGAATCCCAAAACCCAGGCCTTATTACAGAACAATTTAATGTCCTAGAATGGACACAGGCAGATTTAAGTTCCCCAGGAGGTTGCAATGTGTTGGCAAGTTTGGAACCCTAAATTATTTTGTTGGAAATTAAATGTCCACAGTATTAAACCCATATCAACACAAATATCAGAATATGGTACAAAAATACAACTAACCTTTGAGATATCTACCATTACACCATTCTATCAGTATGAGTAACAGCTGTCTTTTTAAAAATGTAAATATTCTTTTATTATACCAGTTTCTAATCCAAGTCAGTTTTAGATTCTGTACTAGGTGTCCTTTCCAAGTAGACATAAGCAAAGAGAACTCTGGGTGAAAATATCCAGCAATGTGGTACATGTTCATCCTAAACAAAACAGCATAATGAACAGGTACAAGTGTAAAACTGTTTTCCTTAGGTTGGGAGATAAGACAGATCCATTACTCAGTTTTGGTTACTGGATTTTATGGGAGATACTTCCTCTAAGTTTTCTGCATTTTAAAAGTATACCCATGAAGGGTCTGGAATCACGTCAGATGAGGCACAATAAGGGAAATTCTAAGTATTTTACTCTGAGAAAAAAGACTTGAGGGGCTTCAGTGGTGGTCTTCAGCAGACTGCGAGGCTGTCCTAGAAGAGAGGCACAGTGGGGAGAGGCTTACAAGCCCAGGCAGTTACGGGAAGGGGAGGGCAGCAAGCAGGTGCCCAGTGACCCACTGTTGAGGGGACTAAGGAGACAGTTTCTGCAGGGAGTGAGGCTTGGGCAAGGTGCCTTCTGTCTTTCAAATTCTTGACATACTATGAAATTATGCACCTTATCACTGATTTAGGCATAACAAAACCATATATTTAAAAATTATCCATGCTGCTATTCATATGAGATAGCTAGTTTGAGGTCAAACAGTAATGTTTTCTATTTTAATTACTTTAATAATTCCCATCTTAGAATACTATCAATGTGTAAATTCATTATTTTGGGCACTGAAAATTCTCTCTCTCCCCCAAATGATAATAGCATGGTTATTTTTAGTATGATCTATTTTGTGTAGGTTAACTTGAATTCCCCTAATTAAGCAATTAGAGTAGAAATGTATTTTAATTACAAAATTCCCTTAAATCACTGTACTCCTTAAAAACAAAAGGTTCAACAGTCCAAAATATGTCTAAATAACTTTCTTTAAATTTGAAGGCTTGTCGTCTGAATCCTGCACTGGCAGATGAACTTCACACTTTACTTATTCATCAAAGAATTTAGATCACAATACATTTCAACAAAGATCATCGATTCTAACAGCTTAGAAGTATGTATTTTGATAATTTTTATAACAGTTGTGTTTTCTGTCTCGCACGTTAGATTAACCTGGGTATTTTAATGGTATCATGATGGCATGATACCTTCATTCTTGAATTTGTATAATACAACTTGAAACCGCAGGAAGAGTCCTCAGAGATCCAACTCTTAAGTCTAGAGAGTGGCCCAGATTGTGTCAGGTATTGAAAACTATTCTATAAAGCCAGTGTGTTTTTCTATTCTTTAGTAGTGTCCTGAATACTTGATGCAGTCTTAGCTTTAATAGTATAAGTGCTACAAACTTAATCCTAAAATGACAAAGTTTAATTCTTTAAATTTCTTTAATCTTTAGTTTTGTGAATTTTTAATAATTTTATTCAGTCATCTAAAACTTTAAAATAGAAAATTCCAAATTGAAAGGGAAACCTTGAAATCTAGATTTAAAAATAAGTGGGTTTAAGGAACTGCTTACAATTTTGCCTCTCTATATGCTCCCTTAAACATCTTAGTGAGTAAAACTAAACTTCAAGTCCTTGTCTACATTTTAAAACCCTCAGTTATTTCAAAGATAAAATCTCAAATCATCTACCAGTATAAGACCTAGAAATTATTAAATCAGCAAGAGCCTTTCCTTATCCGTTACATCTACAAAGGCAAAAGCCGACAGAAAAAATAGAATCCATACACAAAAGATTTTAAAGGAAATACACATCTGTAAAATAAATATTGAAAGTATTGTTTAAGATACCCAAATGACACCTTCTTTGTAAATGTTTTGGCTTTATAAATCACACTCATCCTTTCTAAAGTGAATAAGAACTCATCTTAGCACTGGTAAAATACAGTTAATATGTAGGTGCTGGTCACTAATGAAGTATTAAATGGCACAAAACTACCGGCTTTTGTTTCATGTTCTGGGTTTGTCTGTATTACTTGAACTTCATTTTGTCTTTATCTAAAGGGAAGAAATTTCAACAAACTTTAGGCCATATACTTCTCCTTAAATCTCTTAGAGTAGAAACTTAAACCATCCCTGAAAACCAGTCCTTTCCTTTTCAGATCTCTACTGAAGATTCTGTTCTCCCCCAGGAACAACTTTTCCATTTCTCTAGCCCACTACAAGATTTCATAAAAACCTAACTTAAATCATTCTACAGTACAAACCCACTTGTTTTGCTCTTGTTTTCTTAATAGCATCCATAGAACATTCCTTCAGTTATTTGAAGATCCATATTCCCAATCGATACTTTCTTCTCCACATTCAGTCCATTTCCTGGAGCCTTTAAGAATCTTGAAACAGAAATGTAATAAAGCCACGTATGTGGACTTTAATGGCACTTTTAATAGGTCACTCTTCAGTCTCTGAAGTGAAGACCACTTTAACAGCCATTAGAACACACGTGTGAGAAACCCTAAAGGTAGGAATTTGATATGGCATATTTTGTGATATGCTATGCCTGTATGTCCTAAGTGAATCCAACACAGAAGTTAAAATCTCAGTTTACTGTAGTTACCATAAGGCTGCCACATCTAGCCCAAGTGAGCCCCCGAAAACAATTAATACCACTGCTGCCAGCCATGATGCATACCTTGACCTGTGATTGGAGTCAGTCTTAATGATCTTGACGCTTCACCTCCCTTAACTGTTTTCAAAAAAAGAAAAAACCTTGGTTAAGTCCTTATGCTGCTAAGTCCCTTCAGTCGTGTCCGACTCTGTGCGACCCCATAGACGGCAGCCCACCAGGCTCTGCCGTCCCTGGGATTCTCCAAGCAAGAATACTGGAGTGGGGTGCCATTGTTCTTAGAAGCATTTAAAATCTTTAGACCTCCTTAACCAAATCCCATTTTACTGACAGAGATTTGGTTATTCTGAAACTGAATGGCTAACATCCCAACAATGTATATAACAACAACAACATTAACAGAAACCACTTATTGTTGCTGCTGCTGCTGCTGCTAAGCACTTCAGCCGTGTCTGACTCTGCAACCCCATAGATGGCAGCCCACCGTCCCTGGGATTCTCTAGGCAAGAACACGGGAGTGGGTTGCCATTTCCGTCTCCAATGCAGGAAAGTGAAAAGTGAAAGTGAAGTCACTCAGTCGTATCTGACTCTAAGCGACCCCATGGACTGCAGCCCACCAGGCTCCTCCATCCATGGGATTTTCCAGGCAAGAGTACTGGAGTAGGGTGCCATTGCCTTCTTATGAAAAGGTAAGACTTAAGATTGAGAAGTCCTAACAGCTCTGGTTTAATTACAGGAGATGGATACTTCGAATAATTGCTGTGAGGTTCCTGGGGCTTGCTGACCTCACTCTGCTTCTCTTCTCTGAATGTCTTTTCTATGTCGCTGTGAATGATAATTCCGAAGAACAATATCTTGGTTTGAGAAAAGGATCAAAGAGCTGTAGCTAACAGAATCTCAGAGATAAAATTTGCTTTACTAATTTTTAATCATTTCTCTTTCAGAACTTACGTTTTATATCAAGAACTTGGCAGGTATGCTCTAACAATAATATAATCAATACCATTTTAATATACATTTACATAGTATTTTTCTTTTATGGATTTCAAACTGAATTTCTGCTTAATTAGTTTCTTTCAGTATTCCCAGAGGGTAGGAAGGGGGGAAGTGTTTCCTTATCACCGCATAATGGTAAAACCCAGGAAAATTAAGTCCTTTGTCCATGCCCTACTACTGAAAACAAAGCAACGTCTGTACACCTGATGCCACTCCTAGTCCCCAAGACTTGATGACACAGTCAAGTTGTGAGCAGCATAAAGTAACTGCCCTCCTCTCTGTTTCCCCATCTCATTCCTGCCTGTCTTTCAAAATTTAGCTCCCATCCCACATCCCAAATACAGCTTTTTAAGCACCCATTTGGCGCTTCTCATTCAACTAAAGATTATATTTTTCACATTCATTCTGGGAGAATGGCACAACCTTTATACCTCCTTACAGAAGAACTCACATGCACAATGTGTTCTACAAACAAGGCACTTGATATATATCTGAACTGCCTTCAGTGTTTCAATTTTTTTTTTTTTTGAGAGGATACAAGCATCTTAAACATCAGAGCTCTGATTCATTTTTATAATTTATTGCTTCAAATGCTTCAAACTATGGGAAATCTTTGGTAAAAATAAAGACAGGAAAATTTTCACAATAACTTCACACAAAGCATTGCACAACAGTATTCAGTATACACGAATAGAGGAATGTTCAGAGTCCTCAGTGAGGAGATTAACTGTACAATGTTCAGAGTTCTTCATTTAAAACAAAACTTCATAAATATTTAAAATATTTCCTAGGTTCTTATCACATATCAACATTTATATTTCAAACAGTATGTTGTCCTTTAAAGGATTTATATTAAAATAAAAATAATTAACAAGTGGTTTTTTTTTCTCTTGCCTAATATACAGCATCAAGTTTCCTCCCCAATTCTGCTTAATTCACATAAAACTAGAGGGAGGTAACTAAAAGTTCAGTATGGTTCTCGGTCAAGCCCTCTGTGGAAAAGAGGAAAATGTTTCATGTCTATTAGTACAGACATTTCTCTGGTGGTTTATTTGTGCAGTCTCAAACCTGACAAGCTCTAAGTTGATCTAAATGAGTTCTCAGCTCAGGACACAATTCAGTTAGCAGCAGTTCCATCAGCACCTGAACCAAGAAAGAAAGAAAAAGTCTTTTTCTCTGAAGATTTATTTAGATAGCTACATCTAAGACTAAAATCTAATTTTAAGCCTGAGATGCTCCTCAGTGAAAAAGTTACTCTCCAAAGGAATCTGTATTCTATAACTCCATTCAGATTGATTTATTTCATGGTCCATTAACCATCATCAGACCATCAGGGTATTTAATATTGCTCACTATTATAAGACAGACAGCTAGGAAACAGTTTGCTTTGTTGAAATAAGAAAGCGAAGCAGTCAGGCAGAAATGTTACAGCACGAGAGAGAAACAGCAGCAGGCTAGGAAGAGGAGGTGGCGTCCACTGGGAGTGTTTTTGTTTTTGTTTTTTTTTTAAAGCAAACTGAACAGACAAAAATAAAGCAGAGAAAATGGGTTCAGAGTTATAAGTAATCAAAATGATTACGAGTATAAAGAATTAACATCTACCCCCATATGTGAACAGAAATGTACAACTGAAGAAACAGTGAATCCTCTGGGAGGCTTTACTCACATATAGCAGGTGCTTATTGGCTCTCTTTTCTTGAAGTGCATTGAATATTTTTATTATACCATAACGGGCATTTTGCTGTCCAACAAGGCTCTGAAGCATATCTGAAAAATTAAGTTTATATTCCGAGCGGCCACTGATATAAGTGCCCCATGCGCAGACCTTCAGTGAGAGGCCGTGCCCTGCGCACACAGCACATAAAGGCGCCGAGGAACCTGAGGGGTGGGTTCCTGCCAGCGTTTCAGAAAAATATAGTTTTTTGACAGGCATTTAAACAGAGTATAATTTTAATATCCCAATTAAAACCATAGCTCTCAAAACAGGGATTTTTAAAGTATAGAATTCTGTTATCTAAAACACTGTTCTAGTGAAATTATAACCGGTTCTGTTCTTTTGGGGACTCTCAGTATAATTTCTTGGCAAGGCACAAGACACGATTTGAGAGAAAAAGTTACGATCAGTTTTTTTCACTGTAAATAATGTTTCCTAAGTGGCAGTTGCCTTAGTGGGGCTGACGACACTCCCTTTCTGTCCGACTTTCAGGAGCAGAACCCAGGCCTCACCTGGAATGTTCTCGAGCAGCTTCTGCTGGGCTCTCTGCTTTGTTTCCTGGCTGCGCGCGCGGCTTTGTTCTTGGCGTGGGTTTGTGTTTGGCGGCGCCAGCTTCCCATTGGGCCAAAAAGCATCCCGGAAAAGGTTGATGTAGTAAACCAACATTTGCTCACTGAAAATCCAGTTCACTGTGTCCCGAATTTGTCTTTTAAGAGAAAAATATGTCTCGGATGAGGTTTTTAAAAATTGTATTCTCTGTTTCTCAAAAGGCATTTATCAGTGGGTAGGTTAAGATACAGTGTGATCTAGGCGTTTGATGAATAAACTAGGAATTGGATTCTTAAACACTGACTCTGAAAGTTATTGTTCCTTTTGGTAACACTGATGGCCATTCATTCCTGCAGCTCACATTTCCACTGTTACTGACTTCTCTAAATGTTTGCCACACGGTGTCTTTCAGTTTTGAAAGGCAAGAACTGAGAGGAGATGGATTCATTTGAAGTTGGCAACTACTCTAACTGTACAGGGTAGTTAACATACTAATTTCTCCATAAAGTGTTGCAAACTGAAAACATCCATCCATGTAATTTAAAGATGGCGAAAAATGGCCTGAAGACCTTCCTGACCTCTGGCAGTCCCGAGGAGAAGCAAGGTTTTTCACAAGTCGTCCCTTGGGGCTGCTGTGGCAGGGGGTACTAGGGGGAGTTCTCCAACCCGGGAAGCATCTTACAGGCTCACGAGGCAGAGAGGGGAGAAGATACCCCTTTCCCCACAAAGAGGAGCACTCTGAGAGGATACACTGCCGTCCAGCCACTCCAACCTCCCACAGGAATAAAGACCAACAGACCCTGACCCGCAGACTTATAAGTGTCTTTTCTGCCCGGTCACTCAGGTCTTCCATAAAGCTGACTTCAGCAGTCCAGTTCCAACCACCCACGGGATCGCTGCTGTCAAGAGACCAGCAGAGCTCACAGGGGAGCTGAGCCACAGTCCTGAGGGCGGAGGGAGGTCTCTGAAGGAAAGGGGAGCAGAATCACCTTCGACTCTTAGCACCAGGAAGGCCTGAGAGTTCAAACTTAATTCACAAATAATAAACAGCCCTTTAAGAATCTGACATCCCAACCATATTTTTAAAGGGATGATGTCTGATTTTCAGGAACAGTATCTGAAATAGATGTTTCAAGCCCAGCCCTGTGCACAGAGTAACCCAGTCACCAGTGAAGTCCAGAGTCCACTATGAGACAGAACCATGGTAATCCTGTAACTGCATGTCTCCTAAGACACTTCCAAATACTGCTTAGACTAAATAAAATAATTTTATTAATTCAGTGGGACTTCTGCTTTAGGAGAGAACCTGCTGACCTGCCTAATAAAATCTACATCACAAAACAGTCTTATCTTGCCTGGAGTCTTTGGGTTACTCACTGGCACTGCATGAAGAAATGAAGAAGGAAAATTTCAATTTGCAACTTAGAATTAGGTGAGTGGCTTTTACCAAAGGCCATCTCCTACATATTGTCTATCAATTAAAGTCTGGCTTTGTATTAGCCAAAACCGTAGGAAGCTTCTGAAGCCGTTGTGGCATGTGAAATGACAGTCAGTACCAGGCAAGAGGCACGTTGGAGCTGCTGCTGAATTTCATGGTGTGGCATCGTCTGCCTGAGGCAGAGGAGCAGAGGCCGAGGTGCTCTGCCCCTTCTCTACCCGAGGCCAAGCCCCCGGAGCCAGCAGCCCGCAGAGGCCTACCCGGTGCCCCTCCCCGGCCAGGAAGACCACTGAAAACGTGTTCACCACTTTCAACCCACAGCTGCTCATCTTAGCATTGAGAGCCAACATCGTAATCGGAGCAAGGAACGCACACATGACTTTCTGAAACTGGAAAAGAAATGCGCAAGTCTGGAGTTCTGAGAAAAATGGGGCCATTCTGAAAACTTTATCCAAGGCCTGTCAGCACTAAGGTTAAGAGGTTTTCATCAGACTGAAACTGTAAGTTAAACAGGGCATTTTTCTGTTTAAAACAAAAGCCCACGACACTAAGTCAACCAAACAAGTCACTAACAACCATTAAAAAAAAATCTTAAACAGAAGTAAATTTTGATTTATCACCACAAAAGAAATATATTCTATTTGCAAATGAATAAAAATATAAAATGTTCTTTATTATGTTTCCCATAAAATTTATAATGTGTATTAAAACTATCACTTTAGCCTTGTACACGTATTTGACAACTAAACCTTTCACTTTGAAAAATATCTGATAATCATCTTAAAATGTATATTGCTGTTAAATGGATTTTCCCTCAATTTTANTTCACAAGTCGTCCCTTGGGGCTGCTGTGGCAGGGGGTACTAGGGGGAGTTCTCCAACCCGGGAAGCATCTTACAGGCTCACGAGGCAGAGAGGGGAGAAGATACCCCTTTCCCCACAAAGAGGAGCACTCTGAGAGGATACACTGCCGTCCAGCCACTCCAACCTCCCACAGGAATAAAGACCAACAGACCCTGACCCGCAGACTTATAAGTGTCTTTTCTGCCCGGTCACTCAGGTCTTCCATAAAGCTGACTTCAGCAGTCCAGTTCCAACCACCCACGGGATCGCTGCTGTCAAGAGACCAGCAGAGCTCACAGGGGAGCTGAGCCACAGTCCTGAGGGCGGAGGGAGGTCTCTGAAGGAAAGGGGAGCAGAATCACCTTCGACTCTTAGCACCAGGAAGGCCTGAGAGTTCAAACTTAATTCACAAATAATAAACAGCCCTTTAAGAATCTGACATCCCAACCATATTTTTAAAGGGATGATGTCTGATTTTCAGGAACAGTATCTGAAATAGATGTTTCAAGCCCAGCCCTGTGCACAGAGTAACCCAGTCACCAGTGAAGTCCAGAGTCCACTATGAGACAGAACCATGGTAATCCTGTAACTGCATGTCTCCTAAGACACTTCCCAATACTGCTTAGACTAAATAAAATAATTTTATTAATTCAGTGGGACTTCTGCTTTAGGAGAGAACCTGCTGACCTGCCTAATAAAATCTACATCACAAAACAGTCTTATCTTGCCTGGAGTCTTTGGGTTACTCACTGGCACTGCATGAAGAAATGAAGAAGGAAAATTTCAATTTGCAACTTAGAATTAGGTGAGTGGCTTTTACCAAAGGCCATCTCCTACATATTGTCTATCAATTAAAGTCTGGCTTTGTATTAGCCAAAACCGTAGGAAGCTTCTGAAGCCGTTGTGGCATGTGAAATGACAGTCAGTACCAGGCAAGAGGCACGTTGGAGCTGCTGCTGAATTTCATGGTGTGGCATCGTCTGCCTGAGGCAGAGGAGCAGAGGCCGAGGTGCTCTGCCCCTTCTCTACCCGAGGCCAAGCCCCCGGAGCCAGCAGCCAGCAGAGGCCTACCCGATGCCCCTCCCCTGGCCAGGAAGACCACTGAAAACGTGTTCACCACTTTCAACCCACAGCTGCTCATCTTAGCATTGAGAGCCAACATCGTAATCGGAGCAAGGAACACACACATGACTTTCTGAAACTGGAAAAGAAATGCGCAAGTCTGGAGTTCTGAGAAAAATGGGGCCATTCTGAAAACTTTATCCAAGGCCTGTCAGCACTAAGGTTAAGAGGTTTTCATCAGACTGAAACTGTAAGTTAAACAGGGCATTTTTCTGTTTAAAACAAAAGCCCACGACACTAAGTCAACCAAACAAGTCACTAACAACCATTAAAAAAAAATCTTAAACAGAAGTAAATTTTGATTTATCACCACAAAAGAAATATATTCTATTTGCAAATGAATAAAAATATAAAATGTTCTTTATTATGTTTCCCATAAAATTTATAATGTGTATTAAAACTATCACTTTAGCCTTGTACACGTATTTGACAACTAAACCTTTCACTTTGAAAAATATCTGATAATCATCTTAAAATGTATATTGCTGTTAAATGGATTTTCCCTCAATTTTAGCATTTGAGTCTCAGTTTTTCTTGTGTTTGGAAGTCATGTTGCTGACAGTCTTGAAGAGTGCTAGGTATAGAGTATATAGAACCTTTATGTATATGGATAATGTGCTACAGTTTAGAATACACATATGGCTTATATAGCACTGTAATGATATACACACCCCTCATGGATACTCAGGTATCATCTAACAAGAGAATATATTATTTTAATGCCATCTCAACTCTAAAAAAAAATGTATGGTTTGCAAATAAATACTGGACATGCGATGCTCATCCTACTTTCCTTTGGCTCAAGAGTCTAAGCCTTTAAACTGATCCCCATCATGTGACATAAAAATATTGCACCCGCGGTACTAAAACCAGNAAAATGTATGGTTTGCAAATAAATACTGGACATGCGATGCTCATCCTACTTTCCTTTGGCTCAAGAGTCTAAGCCTTTAAACTGATCCCCATCATGTGACATAAAAATATTGCACCCACGGTACTAAAACCAGTCATCAGGGTCAACAAAGAACTTTACAGAACAGTCTTCCGACCCTCATCAGCCAGCCAGCGGGAGCATGCACCAGCTTCTGTCACCAGGTGCACCGTGTGTTCTGGGGAGAGATTTTTGGAGAAATTTGCTTCCCTCTCCAGTCTTAGAATCATATCAGAAATAGAGAAACTAAGTGACCCTCATTTGTGGCGGTAATCTGACTGTTAAGGCAAATACTAATTTCGTGCAACTTACTTGTTGATGGTTCTTCCAAAAGTGACCTGAACGAGAGCAATCAACGTTCTTCTCACCCATTTAAACACTGAAATATAAATCAGAGGGAAAGCATCACCACAGGCGATCACAGTCATGACGTCTTCACAGCAGCACAAAGCATAAATCTCATCATGTCATTCAACCTGAGTCCTGACACCAAGTCAGGGGCGATGAGCTCCAGAATTTGCGTCTAGGTTAGCAAACTTCTCTACCCAGGAGAATTCTAATAAGCTTTCTTCTATTCAGCAAC
>SJYW01050682.1:915474-926572 GCA_006410735.1 Raphicerus campestris
GCCACCTAGTGGCAGCGCAGAGCACAGGCTCCTCTTGGCACCAGGGTGGGGACCACGAACCTATTTCCATCACCAGCAACCCAAGAGGGGCAAGCCTGGCCCCTCTCCACATCCCCAGAAGTGCAAGGGTGCCCCGGTCTCTGAAGCACAGCTGTAAAAGGCGGCTGAAAGGCTGGCAGCACCGAACAACCCTCCCTTCCCAGAGACCCTCCCTCCCCCAACAGCAGAGGCTGCAAGGAAATGCAAGAGTCAGCTGGAGGGGCCCAGAGCCACACACGAAGGACTTCACAACCTGGAACTGTGAATAATGCAGATTCGTTTCACAAACAAGACCTTAAATTCGTCTGAATGATTTAATCAGGTACGATGCTTGAGTGGGTTTAGTATTTCGGAGGAGACTGGTAGGCTGCAGTCCATGGGGTCACTAAGAGTCCGACATGACTGAGCGACTTCACTTTCACTTTTCACCTTCATGCATTGGAGAAGGAAACGGCAACCCACTCCAGTGTTCTTGCCTGGAGAATCCCAGGGACCAGGGAGCCTGGTGGGCTGCCATCTATGGGGTCGCACAGAGTCGGACACGACTGAAGTGACTTAGCAGCAGCAGCACATTCTGAATCAGCAACAAGATGGTAATATTTCTATAAGACCACTTAAACATAAATGATTCTCTATCCCACTTCTGCCATAATTAAACTCGGAAAGCTTTTCAAAGATGGATCTATTTTTATTTCCTGATGGACACACGCATACACACAAATTTATATATTTATAACAACACATACATGTATCTTTAGAGAGAAATGAATATATGAGAGAAAAGCAGAAACTGATTAACACCTGTAAGGGAACTCTAGCTAAAATTTACCTAATTTAACTATGATCCATACACCTGATTCAACTGAATATATTTTAATATAGCCTCTACTGAGAATCCGCAACACCTATGAAGTCCCAGGACTTCCAGCTACTTCTTCATTGGCAAACAGTATTTTATGAGGCAAAGGTTCATGCCCCCTGCGCCTGAGAACTAGGACTCTGGGGCCCACGGTGTGAGTGACTTAATTATAGTCTGAAGACAGAGGCCCCAGCTAAGGAAAAAATATATAGTGGTTGCTACTAGAGACAGCATAGCTTTGTCCAGTCTTAATTCTCTAAACATAGACTGAAGGCAAACAAGTGTTTAGAGGAAATCAGGAAACTATCTTTAGGACCATGCAGTAGGCAATGAGCTCAGAAAGCATTAAGCACAAAAAAGGGAAAAAAAAGGATAGATTGGACTCAAATTGAGAATTATGCTCATTAAAAGAACTCATTAAGAGACTGAAAAGGCAGCCCACAGAAAGAGAGAAGAAATCCACAGCACAGGCTTACACAAAAGACTTACATCCAAACCACACACCCAACTCCTGCAAAGCGATATGGAGAAAACAGGTGACACGACAGAAAAACAAACACAATTTTACACAATTTTAACGTCACAGAAGAAAACGGTCCAGTGTGGAGCGACCAGAACCCTGCATGCTGCTGATGAGAGTGTACAAACTGTTTTGACCACTGAGGATAAAGGAAAACCCCCATCTCCAGGGACCCCCCAGCAGATATTCACCAAAGACCAGCAGTGGCAGCTTCAGCTTCGCTCCCATGCACAGCCTCTGGCTGCAAACTCTGAACGCCCATCAGCAAGAGAACGAATGGACTGCGGGGGATGCACACAAGGAGAAGCCCATTTAACAGTGAAAACAAGAAGGAAAAGGAAATCAAAGATGGTCTGCAATGAAGAAGTTCAGGACCACCACCCTGAGTGAAAGGAGTCACACAAGCGGGTCCACACCCTTCATTCATGTGAAGTTCAAAACCAGCTATAACCACGTGGCTGGGAGTCAGGACTCTGGTCCCCTGTGGTGATGCTGGCGGGACAGGAGGCAGCCTGTCTCTGGGACCGGATGCTAGTTACAAGGTTGTGTACCCAGCTACAAAACCAGAGAAAGCTATCGGCATATTCTCTATCTATACATCGGGTCTCATCACTTCATGACAAATAGATGGGGAAAAAGTGGAAACAGTGACAGATTTTATTTTCCTGGACTCCAAAATCACTGCAGATGGTGACTGCAGCCATGAAATTAAGGATACTTGCTTAATTTAAGGACACATTAAGCAAGGACACTTGCTCCTTGGAAGAAAAGCTGTAACAAACTTAAGAGTATTAAAAAGCAGAGGCATCACTTTGCCAACAAAGGTCCGTAGAGGCAAAAGCTATGGTTTTTCCAGAAGTCATGTATAGACATGAGAGTTGGACTGTAAAGAAGGCTGAGCACCACCAAAGAATTGCTGCTTGCAAATTGTGCTAGAGAAGACGCTTGAGAGTCCCTTGGACTGCAAGGAGATCAAACCAGAAAATGCTAAAGGAAATCAACCCTGAATATTCATTGGAAGGACTGATGCTGAAGTTCAAATACTTTGGCCACCTGATGTGAAGAGCTGACTCACTGGAAAAGACCCCGATGCTGGTAAAGATTGAACGCAAAAGGAGAAGGGGACAACAGAGGATGAGAGGGTTGGATGGCATCACCGACTCAATGGACATGAGTTTGGGTAAACTCTGGGAGATGAAGGACAGGGAAGCCTGGTGTGCTGCAGTCCATGGAGTCACAAAGAGTTGGACAGGACTTAGCGACTGAACAACAACAATGGTTTTAACTACAAAACACACACACACACACACACACACACAAATAATAAAGAAAACAAAGAAGAAAAAAACCCCAAATACCCCAAACCCTCAACCAAAGATATTTTGAGCATCTGGGATGATGTGTGAGAACAGAAGGTGAACAGACAAACAGAATGGAGTCAATTTAACCCCAAGTTACTAATGTTTCCTTCCATATCCAAAAAGTTTTCAGTGGCTTACCTGTAAAAACTTATTTAATTGATTCTTTGACTTTTCCATAAACTTTTGATCTACAGATTTGAAAGGCAGCTTGCTAAGAGAAGGCAACTGGACTTTTTTTAAAGAAGGGAAACACTGTGAGAGAAAAGAAATAAATGTTAGTTTTCTCAAAATTACATTTAAATCTTTAAAATTTTATTTTAGATTTTTTAATAAGAACAAACCAAGTAACTTCCTCTTGTATTCATTTCCTCTGAGACTGAACACCTTGAAAACCTACCTGTTCTAACCAGGCTCAAAGAATATGGAGAAACGGGACACGTGATGAGAAAAGCTAAGACTCGTCCCTAGACTGACAAGTGCCTGGAAGCTGGAAATCTTGGAGCCGTCGGCAAACAGCACAGANAGGCCCTGCAGCAATGGCCTGTGGTGTAAGTCTAGGTCATTCATCAACTAGAAATTGTGTCAAATTACTGCAATACTACGAAATCAGAGCATTAGAAAGGACTCTGAAAAGTCCTCTAAAGTCTACAGAATAGCTCCTTCCTTTAGGCAGGGACACTTTTAAATCCAAAATCAGATAAGAAATATGATTCAAAAATTATTCCTAATGGAAACTGTTATGGTTTTTATCAACAAGTAACTGTACATGTGTGTATACATATTCAGTATAGTCTGAAGTTCGTCCACAGTTCTGCTTAGTATACTCTATTCCAAAGCTCTCTACTTACACTCTATACAAGGCGCATGATGGGCATGGCACCCCCACGTGTGCAGTATTTATACAGAGCAGTCTCTACTAGACTCAGATCAACATCCTGTCCTTTGTTGCAGTCAGCTAAATAAATATTACTCTTGAATCACTTTATTCTTGCTAACATTTCAGAACCCAGAACAGCAGTCAGGGAAAGAAAAGGCCTTAAAGGGAGCTGAAACAGAAAATAATAATTTAGGGTAACACACAGGATACAATCAAATGCTCTGGGATTTTTCTTTTAAGTTTCCCACTAAATTGACCTCATACCCCTCTTAATGGGCTGACAGGTTTTGCTCACTGCAGATGTGACGGGAACAGGGAAAAATAAACTATGGATAAAAAGGGTCCAGGCATTGGGGAGCTATGGTTTCTCAAGCAGCTGTTCTAGTAGTTAAAGCCTAAATGTCCACTCTCTTAATGACATGTCTGAATTTCCAAAGCAGGATTCTGATTCATCCCTGTTGTTACGTGTGCTGACAGGCTCCACCCTTCAAAACAACTGACCCAGAGACCAGGTGTGGGGTGGGGAGGCTCCCACCAGCCGGCCCCATGGAGACCCTCTGCCCCCCTCCACTGCCTTGCAGGGTAAGCGACATCAGACTAGACACCAGGACAGTAAATCCCAGGGCTTGCTTAAGGAACTGTATGGTGATAACTCGGCTGGCTTACACACCTAAGAGAAGCCCATATAATTTACAATAAAGTTGCCAGTCAATTAAAAACTATTAAAAAAAAAAAAAAGAAGGAGCTGAAATTCTGGGCTTATTCACCTTCAACAACAAAGAAGTCATAGCATATGTTCCATTACTACCAGAATGCCGGCACTTGGCCAGTGTCTTAGTTTGGGCAGCTATAACCAAACACCGCAGACTGGCCAGCTGTAAACAACACAAACATGTTTCTCACAGTCTGGAGACTAGGGCGCCAGGGCGGTCCTTGGTGAAGCCCCTCATGTTGGCTGCAGACTGCTAGCTTCCTGATGGGAAGGAAGCAGCTGACGGGATTAGTGGGTAAAAGCCACGCCTCAGTCAGTATGTTTGGCCAGAATGAATGATAAAATAAGGTCAGAGGCAAGGAAATTTTGTGAGTGCACTTAATACTTCTGAGACCAAGTGCTTCAAAAATTTATAAATTGTGCAGTATTTATAAATTTGCTGAAAAACCTGTTTCTCCAAATATTCCTAATTTTTCTTTCTCAGAGGACAAAGATCTGGGTTAGATGGTCTCAAATTTTTTTTTCTTATTTCTATGATTACTTAGTTTCCCTAGAAGAGTAACAGCAATTAAACTAGTTAAGACACTGTAAAGAATTCAAAAACCACTTGATACCTTATTTCTTAAAAACATCAAAATTCCAAAAGAAAAAAGCCACCAAAAATTAAATTAAAATTTCTACATTGTTAAAGAGAGTAATCTGGTCTTCTAGTATGAACCTGAAACATTCTCAGAGTGTTGTGTGGATTTGCTGGAGTTTATCGAAGCCTCAGAAGCCTTATTTGAACATTCCTGAAGATACAAAGTAAAGAGGTCCTCCCAGCCCTCCTGTGTTATCCTGAGGAAACTCAACGCAGAGTCAGCTAGTTGATTCCTTAAGGTTTTAGAGGGCACACAATCAGGTATTTTCTCCCTTTAAATCCTCAAAATACTTTCACAATTACACACCAATTCCTAATCAATGGACAATTATAATTGAAAAAGACTTGCCTGAAACAAACATATTTATATGTAGCAACAAAATTATATTCAGCATATTCACTCTACCTTCATTAAAAAAAAAAAAGTTATCATCTCTAGTTTGAATCCTAAGTATTCTTAGGATCTTCCATCTGTCCTTTTTTTTTTTTAAACACTTCTTCAGTTTACCATTCACAAAGAGAACACGCAACTAAGGCTAAGGAGAAACAACCCTGGACATGAGATTGCTTAGAGCCACACACACAGCCTGGCAGGACCGCTACATGGTCACTTCAAGCACAGCCCGACTGTCCAGCTTTAAGGACACAGTGCGGGCAGGTGGGGCGGTGGGGAGAGGTTACCATCCAGACGAAGCGCTTCCCAGATGGTGACCAGATTGCACTCTCTCTAAAACAGAGCTCTCCAAAAACTAACAAAACAATTCTATTTGGGGCGAGCCTTTTAATATGAGAAAAAACTATGAAACTAAGTTTAGTATGTAAACAGAACAGCAGCATGATTCTACCCACTGACTTCAATATTCTATAAATTACGAACACAAAATTTATCAGGGAACACAGAACTACAAAGGTTTTTGTTAGGATGAAATCATACTTACTTTCTCTTTTGCTGATATAGCAATATTTTAACAAGTTTGAAATACTTAAGTGTATACATGTCAAAACTGACAGGAGAGAGAAGATGGGGAACTAGACCCAGGACCTTCAGGACGTAAAAGCAAAGAAAATGAACTGGTTCTTACCTTTGTGCCTCTTCAGCTGCGGGAAGCTGCTGATTGTTGTTGCCTGGATTATCTCCACTACAATTTGATACCTGAGTATTGAAAAGAGAGAACAATTAAAGACGGAACAGGAATGAAAGACTATTTTCAGGGAGAATTTCAGACTCTTATTTGTAGTGATCAACTGTAACACGGTGAATCCTGCATAAGAATCATGAAAACCATCCAACACGGATGAAGTCAGCGGGCTGGGTGCTGTGCCATGGGCTACTCATTCCTGAGGCCTGAATGCAAGAGTCGTGAACGTACCCCCACCTCCATTCCCTGTACAGAAGCATTCCCACCTGCCTCTGGACTGAGGAGGGAAACCCTGAGGTCATGAGCAACTCCTCCCTCTCTTTCACCCCCCACCAGAGCCCTCCCCGACACTGGTAACCAGAACCCTACCGATTCTGCCTCCTAGACCTGCACTGTCCAGGAAGGTGACCATGAGCCACGTGGGCTACTTAAATCACAATTTTAGTTCCTCGTTGCACCATCCACACCTGAAGTGCTGAGCCGCCTCGCAGACCTCATAAACCACAGTGGACTCTGCAGATAGAACACTTCCATCTATAACCTTTACTAGAGGTAACACTTAGGGAATAATCCATCATTGTAAGATATGGTGGTTCATGGGATGTTTTCCCCCAGGACCTGGGATTGTGTCAAGGTGAGAAAGCTGTGGGTGACAGACGGCTCCAGGAATATGTGTGACTGAGAACACCTCTGCTTCAGGAAAAAGAAAACCTTACATTTTTAGACCAAGTATAATCCTAGAACGATGGCTATTTTGAGCACGTTCATGTCAGATAGGTTATAAACCCAAGTTCTCAGGGGGCTATACAATTATTTAGTATTTCCCTAATACTAATTATTCCCTATACAATTATTAAGTATTTCCCTAATGAAGCATTGATCCTGAGAGTTTCTCAGCCCTTAATTATACTAAGAACTTGCTTGTAATAAAACTATGTAACATTAACTCTTTATCAGAACACAATCTTAGCAGCATTTTAAGATTTAATGCTACATGGCCTTATTTTCCCCCCTACCACATGGCTTGCTGGATCCTCATCCCCCGCCCAGAGGTTAAACTCAGACCCACAGCAGTGAAAGCCCGGAGTGCTTAACCCCTGGACTGCCAGGAAGTTCCCTAGGCTGGCTTTTNATTAAGTATTTCCCTAATGAAACATTGATCCTGAGTGTTTCTCAGCCCTTAATTATACTAAGAACTTGCTTGTAATAAAACTACGTAACATTAACTCTTTATCAGAACACAATCTTAGCAGCATTTTAAGATTTAATGCTACATGGCCTTTTCTTCCCTCCTACCACCTGGCTTGCTGGATCCTCATCCCCGGCCCAGAGGTTGAACTCAGGCCCACAGCAGTGAAAGCCCGGAGTCCTTAACCCCTGGACTGCCAGGAAGTTCCCTTGGCTGGCTTTTAGAGCACAAAATATGTTCTTCTGCTTTTCAACTAATACCTGGATGACTTGAATTCATCAGTCATAGCTCTTCATGGGTTCAGATTCACATCTTTTTATTTCTTCCTTTGTGTGATATGAATATCGATGCTACCCCACCCCTCAGAGAACGGGCTGTCGGGATACTGGCCGGTGGTCGCCTGGGGCAGACTGCCGGTTGCCAACACCGTTCATCTCCTTCTTCCCCACTAACTGGATCACACTGATTGGGGCAAGTGAGGCCCCAGACAAAAATGCTAACCTTCTCCCAAGCAGTTAGGGACAGCCATCTGAAATAGTTCTAGCCGATGAGACATGAGCAGAACTGGCTGGGAGGNTGTGATATGAATATCGATGCTACCCCACCCCTCAGAGAACAGGCTGTCGGGATACTGGCCGGTGGTCGCCTGTGGCAGACTGCCGGTTGCCAACACCCTTCATCTTCTTCTTCCCCACTAACTGGATCACACTGATTGGGGCAAGTGAGGCCCCAGACAAAAACGCTAACCTTCTCCCAAGCAGTTAGGGACAGCCATCTGAAATAGTTCTAGCCGATGAGACATGAGCAGAACTGGCTGGGAGGGGGTTCCAGGAAGGCTTCCTACAGGGGTGGGCTCCATGGGAAGGCCCCTTCGTCTTTTGTCCCTGACTTTCCTTAGTTCTCCTGCCTGGGACAAGGATGCAGGGGGACGGAGGCGCAGCACCCCCAAGGATGAAAGCCACTTATCCTTTGGCTGATGAGAGAAGATGGGAGGAGCTCAGGTGTCCAGAGACACCACTAAGCCGTGACTGTAGCCCCGGCCTGGCCATCTCAGGACTTTCTGGTATTGAGGGTCATAAAGCCCTGACTTGTTCAAGTATCCATGTGTCAATGTGTCTCGTGGCCAAATGCCACCTGACTGGCTGAGAACTTTCTGAGGTCTCCATACATGGAGAAGTTACCTCCAGGCTGAACACACACTTGGGTGATGTTCTGCAAAAGGAAGCGTTGCTAGGACATTAATGACGATTACAGTTGTGTGATAGAGCCACCTTAATTTCTTCATTAATGGTAAAACACAAAGATAGTTTTTCATGTGATTTTTCCTGCCAGTTACTGAACAGATGAGGAAACAGCTTATAAGAAGCAAACACAAACCTGGACTCATTAAAGTCTAACAGTCCCTAACCAAGTCTTTATTTTAACCTTAGACTTAGGTTCTACAAGAAGAAAGCACTGACTTTTTCCAGGCAACTCAAATGCATGTCATCAAACTCCATAGGCTTGTTGTAGCAACTTCTACAAAGAAAAAGCACAAGAATAATTACTGTGGTCAATATGCTTTCAAATCGTTTCCTAGGTTCTAGACACACAGAAGTTAACACCAGTACGGTGTCTGCTTTCAGAAAGCTCCAGGGATATATCAGACGGAGAAAATAGCCTATAATATCTGTAATTATGAAGATTACATGATAGATTTTAATGATTCTAAAATGCAAAATGGTAGGTATATTTATAATTGCAGGTATCTAAATATGTGGGTCTATGAACCAGGGCTACAATGCAAAACAGAGATATAAAGGAAGGAACAACTGCATTAAAGTGGTAGAATCATAAGTCATCTTAAAACTGTTCCCAAACTACTTCCCTATCTGAGCCTTCACACTAGACTTATCTTCCTTTCTGCACAGGAAGCTTTCCTCCCCTCTCCATTTCCACACGAGCCCCATCATTTCCATCCTTTAGGCTCAAAATACCATCTTTGATATCCGCCCTCCCGTAAATATGAATCTCCAAGTCCTAAATCTTTAAACAAGTTCCTCTCGTCCTCTTCCTCTAGACACCACCCTTCTCACCCGTGGGTCACCTGCGTTAGCTGGATGGCCTGTTTCCTTCATGTCAACCTATCTCCCACCCAACCCACGCTGTGCAGCGCTGGCAAAGCCCCTTCCTCAAGGACCACTCTCAGCGCCTCCTCCTCCGGGNCTCACCCGTGGGTCACCTGCATTAGCTGGATGGCCTGTTTCCTTCATGTCAACCTATCTCCCACCCAACCCACGCTGTGCAGCGCTGGCAAAGCCCCTTCCTCAAGGACCACTCTCAGCGCCTCCTCCTCCGGGCAGGTCCCTGGAGGGTTTGAGCCTCCTCCCCAGAGGAGGACCCCTCTGCTCCAGCCTGTGGGTCCAACATCAACCAGCACTGGCCCCCTCGCTCAAGCCCCATAGAAAGCTAAAGTGAAGTCAGGATGACTTCCACACAGCTCTCCTCAAACTGTAACCACTTGCCAGGCTTTGGCTTATGCTGTTTCCTTCTAAAAACAACCTTCCTTGTTGGCCACCTAATCAGATCTTGCATATATTATTTCTTCCCTCAGGTTATCCTCAATCCCTCTCATTCACATCAACATTTCTCCTCTCTGAAACCCTAAATTACTTCTGCTCTATAATATCACCCATTTATATACTATTTTCCACAAAGAATGTTGTGAATGAAGAAAACGGTGTGTTTGGGACTTTCGGGGCCTTGCCCTTCTTTTTAACAATGGTAACAAGTCTTATACTTAAATGTAAGCAGTGAGCTTAATGCCATCTGAGGAAGAAGTATGTTCAAACGAATCCACAGAATTCTAAAGTACTACCAGCTAACAGATACCTTTCATCAAGTACCAGGTACCTAACTAAATACTTTATTTTACATTATCTCATTTAATTCTCACAAGGGACTATAATGAACCCCACACTACACAGGGAGAAACTGGAGTTGAGGGGGATTAAGAAGAAATCTATACAATATTAACACATATTTATGGAATTTAGAAAGATGGTAATGATGACCCTATATGTGAGATAGCAAAAGAGACACAGATGTAAAGAACAGCCTTTTGGACCCTGTGAGAGAAGGTGAGGGTGGGATGATTTGAGAGAATAGTACTGAAACAAGTATACTTGCATATGTGAAACAGATCGCCAGTCCAGGTTCAACACATGAGACAGGGTGCTCAGGGCTGGTGCACCATGATGACCTTGAGGGATGGGATGGGGAGGGAGGTGAGAAGGGAGTTCGGGGAACATATGTACACTCATGGCTGATTCATCTCAATGTATGGCAAAAACCACAACAATACTATAAAGTAATTAGCCTAGAATTAAAATAAATTAATTAACCAAAAGAAATCTACACAAGTTCTCACTGCTTTTAAGTACNGAGAAGGGAGTTCGGGGAACATATGTACACTCATGGCTGATTCATGTCAATGTATGGCAAAAACCACAACAATACTATAAAGTAATTAGCCTAGAATTAAAATAAATAAATTAACCAAAAGAAATCTACACAAGTTCTCAGTGCTTTTAAGTACAAGTAAAGCCTAAAACAAAAATGTCGGAGCCTAAAACAAAATTGTAGCTTTGTCTATGAAAAAAGATATGCTGTTTTTATCTCCAACTAGATTAGGAGCCTTTTGAAAATAGGGATTGAGTTTTGAATTCTTTCAGTTCAGTTCAGTCGCTCAGTCATGTCCGACTCTTTGTGACCCCATGAATC
>SJYW01050682.1:936448-967120 GCA_006410735.1 Raphicerus campestris
ATGCTAAAGCTGAAACTCCAATACTTTGGCCACCTCATGAGAAGAGCTGACTCACTGGAAAAGACTCTGATGCTGGGAGGGGTTGGGGGCAGGAGGAGAAGGGGATGAGAGAGGATGAGATGGCTGGATGGCATCACGGATTCAATGGACATGAGTCTGAGTGAACTCCGGGAGTTGGTGATGGACAGGGAGGCCTGGCGTGCTGCGATTCATGGGGTCACAAAGAGTCGGACACAACTGAGCGACTGAACTGAACTGAACCCACTTCTTTAGCTCTTCACACTCTACTTCTGGCCTGACTGTCTTACTTCACATTTAGTGATTTACATCTACAGGGTCTCTTGTTTTGAACAGCGAACACCCTGATGACAGGGGAAAGAATCGAGGGTCCAGAGTCAATTCATCTTTACAGATACCAGACCCTCCTCACATGCTGCTGAGCACACAGGAGGCATCTGAAGATTTTGACTGAATCTGCGGAACTCACTTTCACTTGATACCAAAAGGCAAAGCAGGAAAGCAAGGACTTTGCTTTCCAAATGCTGGCCAAGGCTGATGGCACAGACTTGCTGGTTGTCTGAGGAGCTAGCGGGGGGTACCTGGTGCTCACTTGGCCCATCCCCTCGAGAGAACGACACAGCCTTGCTGGTGCCAAGTTCAGTTCAACCACTGGGAGGACTATTATTTGTAGGCTTCCTCTTGATCAGAAGAGCAGATTGTTAGTATCTCTTTTTCAAAATAATGATGTAAACTCAAGTCTTAGGAGGAAGCAGTATAGTAAGAATTCAGCTCTTTCCAATCCTCGCAAGGTCCTACCCAGAGCATCTTTGTCTCAAGGATAATGAAAAAGTCACCCAAAGCTTGCTGATGCCTGCCACTGAGTCGCCACCTCACCTCCCTTCACTTTTTTACACTTAGCTAAATTAATAAAGACTTAGACAAAGATTATTTTTATAAACTCTCCCCAACGACCTTAATCTCACCTGAATGCCACACAGTCCTTCAAAACGCGTGCTCGGTCATTCAGTCATGTCTGACTCTTTGTGGCCCTGTGGACTGCAGCCCTCTAGCTCCTCTGTCCATGGGATTTCCTAGGCAAGAATACTGGAGTGGGTTGCCATTTCCTGCTCCAAGGAATCTTCCCGACCCAGGGACTGAACCTGTGCCTCTTGCGTCTCCTGCACTGGCAGGCAGACTCTTTACCATTTGTGCTACTTGGGAAGCACCAGCCTTCACAATAATTACCTTGGAAATCAACACTTTCTACTATCAAATGTTCAGAACAGCTTTGGGATCCTATCAGACTTGATTTCAAAATTATTTAGAAGCCAAACCAAAAAAATTAGTCTCTCTACTTCATTAGGCACATCCTTGAAATATGACTTTAGAGCTGTCTTGGGAGTGTACATGCTGAAACATCTTAGGAGAGTCAAAGGCTGTGGACAAATTCAGGTGCACAACATGGGAAATGGTTTAAAATACCATCTTGTATTAAAATGAGCAAGGTTCTACCATGGAAGAGAATATCATATACATACAAAAGTTTTAAGAAGAAAATCAGAAATTTTAAAATAGTGTTTCAGAACTGCCACAGGCTACTCTGTACTAGGCTAGGGATAATGTTTCCATTAAAGAGACTTCATGTAAAGTGTTTAAAAAATGAAGCCATGGTGATTTCTGCAAGCTAAGCTGGCGCTGTCTCCCATGTCCATGACAGTACCAAGGTCTGCTGGATAATTTAGAAAGTGCATCAGAGTAGTTAAGAATGTGAGCTCTGGGGACTTCTCTGGTGTCCAATGGCTAAGACTCTGTGCTCCCAATGCAGGAACCTGGGTTCAACCCCTAGTCAGGGAACTGGATCCCACAGCCAAATATTAATATATAAATATAAAATATAAAGAATGTGAGCTCTGGCACCAGATGGCCTTTGTTCAAATGCTGCTTTCAATGCTTACACTGTCACCCTGGGAAAATTTTTCAAGCTTTTAAAACTCAAGAGTCCTCATTTGTAAAAAGAGGAACAGCAGCATTTTCCCTCATAGGATTTTTATGAAGTTACATGAGAGAACTTAAAATATCTGGAACTGCATCTGGCTCACAGTGAGAGCTTAACAATTATTACAATTACTGTCCTTTAACACTGCTGCTGACCCCTTAGATGTGTGTTGTTTAGGGGGATGGTGTGTGTGCGCTTGTAAAACATACATAGAAGCCATTTTATAATAAGTAACCTCACTTTTTTTTTTTCCTATGAGAGTCTCAGCCTGATCAATCAAAGACCACCAGGGTCATNTATTACAATTACTGTCCTTTAACACTGCTGCTAACCCCTTAGATGTGTGTTGTTTAGGGGGATGGTGTGTGTGCGCTTGTAAAACATATATAGAAGCCATTTTATAATAAGTAACCTCACTTTTTTTTTTTCCTATGAGAGTCTCAGCCTGATCAATCAAAGACCACCAGGGTCATTATAGTCCCAGAACATCAGGCTTCCTGACCCACCGCCATGAACAAGAGGAACCATGGGGCATCTCCCCAAAGAACAGGATAAAAGTTACCATAGGATTCTAGGGAAGGCAGGGTGTGGATGAAATGTAAATGAAGCGGTGCTGTGACAGGCTCAAAGCAGGGCTTGTAAAGGGGTCAATTTCAGATGAACCCAGGGCCCTCCTGCCTTGGAAACTACAAAGNGGGGAAAGGCAGGGTGTGGATGAAATGTAAATGAAGCGGTGCTATGACAGGCTCAAAGCAGGGCTTGTAAAGGGGTCAATTTCAGATGAACCCAGGGCCCTCCTGCCTTGGAAACTACAAAGTTAAGGTCAGTGTAGGATGGTGAGTCCAGAAACCCGTACCTGCAACGTTGGGTTAAAATGGGGCTGCTGCTCTGTGTCAAAGTGACTGATACCCTCCAGGCAAGAATAGGATGTGTCATTCCTACTGATATAATTTCACGCAGCAAAGTTTCTGATTAAATTTAGAGAGGCGTGCTTTTCAGTGAATAAGAAAGCAGGGGTTACTCAGAAGGGAGTATCATCATGACATACTACAGGTGTATTTGGAAGAAATACTATTTCCTGTTACCTTGGTAGCTGGTTTTAGTGTCTGCTCCCACCAGCTTGACAAATGGACAGGCAGATTTTACTTTCTCGGTCTGAGCCAATTTTTACTTTCTCTGAAGTAACATAACACTCTTTCAAGAAAATGAGAAAATACACCAACTACGGAATTCAAAGTTAACCGCTATTAACATGCGATATCTTTATAACATTTTTTCTATGCAAACATGATTTTCTGTTTTATAAGATGAAATGTTTTCTATAAATACTGGCTTCAAACCTCTTTCTAAATTTATTATTTCTTTATTTATTGGGCTACACAGGTCTTATTTGCAGCATATGGGATCAACTTCCCTGACCTGGGATCAAACTCAGGTCCCCTGCATCGGGAGCTGGAAGTCTAAGCTATTGGACCACCAGGGAAGTTCTCTATAATTTATAAATCTATAGTTCAGTTCAGCTCAGATGCTCAGTCATGTCAGACTCTTTGCAACCCCATGGACTGCAGCACGCCAGGTTCCCATCATCAACTCTTGGAGCTTACTCAAACTCATGTCCATTGAGTAGTGATGCCATCCATCCATCTCATCCTCTGTCATCGCCTTCTCATCCCACCTTCAATTTTTCCCAGCATCAGGGTCTCTTCCAATCAATCTTTTCTTTGCATCAGGTGGCCAAAGTATTGGAGTTTCAGCTTTATCATCAGTCCTTCCAATGAATATTCAGGACTGACTTCCTTTAGGACTGACTGGTTTGATCTCTTTGCAGTACAATAGTTACTGTCTCCCAGTAGTATTAAATATTCTGTTTCCACACTATTATTACAAGGCAATCCACCGAAAAGGTAAGCCAAAACTTTTTTAACCGACTCTTATTGTTAGATGTTTTTAATTATCTCAAGCATTTTTCTATTTTAAATAAAATTACAAGAAACATTCTTGGAGAAATCTTTCCTTATATTCCTAATTATTTTCTTAACATAAATTCTTATGAATAATGAATTTATCTGAAGGAATGCATATTTTGTGCCCTGTTACTCAGATTATAAAAGCTGTAACAGAAAGGACATAATTTCAACCTGCAGGACACTCTTGATAATACACTAGGTGTCAAATTTTTAATCTTCACTAATATTATGAACAAAGAGAAGTATCTAATTTTAGCTTTTTGGTCTGAGTACTACTGAGGATGACAACATGCTCCTGAGCTATCTTTTCAGGAGGTATATTCAATGGTCTTAAGCAGGAAGTACCCAGAGCTATAGCACAAACGGGAAATTTTCAGTTAAGATTCAGGAGAAAGAGGCACTTTCCCCCCCTACTTTTCCAGTGTGCAGAGGGCAGCTGATTCCACCGAGAGTCTAAGGCACATTTCCCAGCCTTTTCCCACTCACAGCACACACAGCGAGTGACAGCATCTGATCAGGACACGGGGTGACCACCATCCTGGCCACCTCGTGTGCTGAGGACACCCTCTTCCCTGCACACCCACACACTGTGCTTTAGTCACACTAGCTAGAAAGTTCTGCACCAGAGCAGCCTAAGGAATCCAGAGTGTATGTAAACACACACACACACACACACACACACACACACANGACACGGGGTGACCACCATCCTGGCCAACTCGTGTGCTGAGGACACCCTCTTCCTTGCACACCCACACACTGTGCTTTAGTCACACTAGCTAGAAAGTTCTGCACCAGAGCAGCCTGAGGAATCCAGAGTGTATGTAAACACACACACACACACACACACACACACACACACACACACACACACACACACACTTCATGTTATATATACAGGAAATAATCTGGAAATGTACATGTCAAGTAGTCATAGTTTTTATCTGTCTGCAATAAGTNAAGGAATCCAGAGTGTATGTAAACACACACACACACACACACACACACACACACACACACTTCATGTTATATATACAGAAAATAATCTGGAAATGTACATGTCAAGTAGTCATAGTTTTTATCTGTCTGCAATAAGTAATTTCTATTTTCTTAATCTTGTGTGTATCTTTTAATCTTCCTAAAATAACGACTGTATATTCATTTGCTAGTTTCCAGCATCTACAGAAATTGCATGTTACAGAAGCAGCCAAAGCTCTGTCACGCTGGCCAGCTGGTGCCCTTGAGTTAACCTCAAGAATGCCAAAGCCTTCCTCTACCACCAGTATCTTGTTTCTACCTGTGTTCCTCATATTTTTAAGATATTAATATTGTTATAAAGTATTTACAGATGTATTTATAGCACCACTGCTATATGTTCCATTCCCAATTCTTATATAAAGCATTTTCACTGAGAATGTCTTGAACGTATCACCTTCAGTTGCCTAGTTTTATCTTCTATACCAAAAATGTCCTAATGACTTTTCATACATTTTGAACCAAGTTTTTCTGCAATAAGATATACTGTGTCACGTCATCGCCTCCATTAATCGTGTTCAAGTCAGGCCTGACAGTGTTCCTCCTCCTCCTCCTGACAACTGTTATTTTTTTCAGCTCTTACCGGGAGCCTAGCATGCCCTGCCTTATGTGCGTTATCTCATTTAATTATCATGACAACCCAGGCAATAGGAATTATTTTCTCTGTTTTACAGTTATGACTGAGGCTCAGCGTGCAAGCGACTTGCCTCCAGCCATGCACTCGGCAAGCAGTGAAGCCACAGTGCAAGCCAGGTCAGTGAAATCCAGGCCTGTCGGACCCCTGAGCTGGTGCTGGTGGCCAGCGTCTGCCTCGACACTCGATGCTTCACGAGACATTGACCTCTTACGTTGTTAACGTCCATCTACCTTTAGAAGAACTGCATTAAGTGCAAGACATTGAAAGATAGGACACGTGTGGCCACGATTTACTCGCTGCAGGGCTGGAGTCAGCCCACCAGTTGGCTGCTCCGTTTCAGGAATTAAGCTCACTGTTATTAAAATTACACATAGTCATGCATGGATGTGAAAGCTGGACTATAAAGAAAGCTGAGCACTGAAGAACTGATGCTTTTGAACTGTGGTGCTGGAGAAGACTCTTGACAAGTCCCTTGGACTGCAAGGAGATCCAACCAGTCCATCCTAAAGGAGATCAGTCCTGAATATTCATTGGAAGGACTGATGCTGAAGCTGAAGCTCCAGTACTTTGGCCACCTGATGCGAAGAGCTGACTCATTTGAAAAGACCCTGATGCTGGGAAAGATTGAAGGCGGGAGGAGAAGGGGACAACAGAGGATGAGATGGCTGGATGGCATCACTGACTCGAGGGACATGAGTCTGGGTAAACTCCGGACGTTGGTGATGGACAGGGAGGCCTGGTGTGCTGCAGTCCATGGGGTCACAAAGAGTCAGACACAACTGAGCGACTGCACTGACTGACCATTTTTTTAGGATTAAAAGTACTCAAAACTCACTGGTTCCTAATGACTTCATTGCTTTCTTATCTCTGCGGGAGGTTCTTTACACCCACTGGGTCAGTGTACTGGAAATGCCGCATGAACACATACTCTATGGGTCTCCTCCCAGCTCTGCGTGTGCTGACGTCACGCTGGTGACTTTCCACCGGCCGTGCTGGCAGTGTGGACCTTAGAGGAACCGCCAGATGCTACAAGTCAGGGGTAAGAAAAACCCTCCCGCTACAGAAACCAGCTGCTCACAAGGACCAGCAAACAACCTCCACCAGCCTTTACCAATCTTCACTACTCGTAAATCACAAGTTCTTTTGTTCCCGCAAATCATCTGTAGAAAAATTTTTGTTTTCATTTTTTTGCGCCACACTGCATGGCATGTGGGGTCCCAGCTCCTCTGAGCGGGGGTTGAACACTCTGCAGTGGAAGGGTGGAGTCTTAACCACTGGACGGCAGGGAAGGTCTGTGAGCACCACGATGTTTGTCCCTGTTTTGTTTTGTTTTTTAACGAGACAGGCAGTACCCACAGACCTCACCCTACTCTCAAACCCTTCATATTTAAAGTCCGAGAAGCTCCACCCCTGGCATCTCTCCATCTGTCTCTCAGTCCTCTCCTCCCGAGACGAAGAGGCGTTTCATGTGATCACAGAGGAGGAGGAACTGGGCAAGTGCCATGCTGCCCTCCCGTGCCCTTTCCTCTCAGGGGCATGTGTTCCTGTCTCCAGGAACCACATCCCTGCGGCAAGTGGACCACGCCTGCCAAGGATGAGCAGGCACAAGGAGAGGGATTCCAGTAGTCTGGCACTGCTGGGCAGGAAAGAACATCTAATTCTGAATCTCAGTTTTAGCCAGTGTGCTGCCCGCAGATGTAAACCATGTTCTCCATGATCCATCAGTATTAAAAGTGACACTGAGGTCTTCATTTGCCCTATGCCTTTACCCGAAAATGGATCAGATTTCAGGATAGACAAGACCATTGTTACTGATGTTGTTGTTCAGTTGCTCAGTCATGTCTGACTCTGCAACACCATGGACTGCAGCACACCAGGCTTCCCTGTCCTTCCCTATCTCCCGGAGTTTGCTCAAACTCATGTCCATCGAGTCAGCTGTATCATCCAACCATCTCATCCTCTGTTGTCCCCTTCTCCTTCCACCTTCAGTCTTTCCCAGCATCAGGATCTTTTCCAATGAGTCAGTTCTTCACATCAGGTGGCCAAAGTACTGGAGCTTCAGCTTCAACATCTGTCCTTCCAATGAACATTCAGGGTTGATTTCCTTTAGGATGGATTGGTTTGACTTCTGTGCTGTCCAAGGGACTCTCAAGAGTCTTCTACAGCACCACAGTTTGAAAGAATCAATTCTTCAGTGATTAGCCTTCTTTATGGTCCAACTCTCACATCCGAAAATGATTACTAGAAAAACCAAAGCGTTGACTAGATGGACCTGATCATGAGAGCTCCTCAAACCCTAAGATGAAACGCTGCATCCTCACAGGTCTTGAGGAGCTGCCCAGTCTTGACAATCATATTAAGTCTATCTGCAAGCCTTGGTCTAGTGATTACAAACAGTAACAATACTAGTGCCAGCTAACAATTAGAAACATGCAGGTCTTGGGCCAAGTGCTTTACATAAACTGACTTGGGGTTCTGTCATTCGTAAAGCAGGGAACACTTACCCGCACCTAACCCAGCGCCAGAGCTGCTCCAAACACAAGCACCTAATAGATCCTTTACCTTCAGCANGACAAGACCATTGTTACTGATGTTGTTGTTCAGTTGCTCAGTCATGTCTGACTCTGCAACACCATGGACTGCAGCACACCAGGCTTCCCTGTCCTTCCCTATCTCCCGGAGTTTGCTCAAACTCATGTCCATCGAGTCAGCTGTATCATCCAACCATCTCATCCTCTGTTGTCCCCTTCTCCTTCCACCTTCAGTCTTTCCCAGCATCAGGATCTTTTCCAATGAGTCAGTTCTTCACATCAGGTGGCCAAAGTACTGGAGCTTCAGCTTCAACATCTGTCCTTCCAATGAACATTCAGGGTTGATTTCCTTTAGGATGGATTGGTTTGACTTCTGTGCTGTCCAAGGGACTCTCAAGAGTCTTCTACAGCACCACAGTTTGAAAGAATCAATTCTTCAGTGATTAGCCTTCTTTATGGTCCAACTCTCACATCCGAAAATGATTACTAGAAAAACCAAAGCGTTGACTAGATGGACCTGATCATGAGAGCTCCTCAAACCCTAAGATGAAACGCTGCATCCTCACAGGTCTTGAGGAGCTGCCCAGTCTTGACAATCATATTAAGTCTATCTGCAAGCCTTGGTCTAGTGATTACAAACAGTAACAATACTAGTGCCAGCTAACAATTAGAAACATGCAGGTCTTGGGCCAAGTGCTTTACATAAACTGACTTGGGGTTCTGTCATTCGTAAAGCAGGGAACACTTACCCGCACCTAACCCAGCGCCAGAGCTGCTCCAAACACAAGCACCTAATAGATCCTTTACCTTCAGCGACAGCATCAACTTCACACCCAAATCCCCCTTCTCATGTCACATTTTAATTGCTGCCAACACTTAATCTTGCCTCCTAAATAAAAATAACTTGTGCCCTGGGATATGTTTAACCCCTGCCTCAGTGCCCTCTGCTATTTATCAGACATTGGAAGGAATTATATTCTCAAGTCAGTGTACTTTCATTTTTTCATAAAACTGAAAGACCTTTTAGACACTTTTCATAGGCAGTCTCACATTTTAATGTGTGTTTTAAAACTAAATTTATATTCATTTATTCTTTTCATAAAGATTTGCCAGGCCTCTGTTTTACAGTTTGCATTTCCATCTCCCTGTCCGCCCACACGAGCCTTCCTTAGCGGTTTACACATGCTCACTGATTTCTGACACACTGCAATGGGCTGTCTTAAGTATGCTTGACTTCTTTTTTTCCTTGTTCCTCTATAACATGACCCTATTTACTGCTCAAGATTCACATTTTCAGAATCCTGTTCAAAACACTGAACATTCAAATAATTTGAATTTTTCTACACAGCAGCATGAGATTTTTAAGAATTTTATTTTTAATATCTTATCTTCATGTGCAGATGTACCTAAACTGATTCAGAGTTGAAAAATCCAATGTGTGATGATAGCCAAAGAAAAAAATAATTAGAAGCCCTCTCAGTAACCCATGCTAATGTTAGTCACGATCTCTTCAGTTAATCCAGTTAGGCCCACTGCCTCTTGCTTTAGTAAAACTGAAACCACCACACCAATCTCAGTATGTGCTAGATAAAAGGTTTCCTTCTCTTCTCCAAGCTAAATAACCTTTAATTTTAACCTTTCATTTATTATTAGAATTTCCTCTCTATTTTTAGGTTCTCCACACTGCTCTCTAAATGAGGGTCAGAAATAAACAAATACAGAACTGAAAAATCTAATAAACATCAGGCTGGCAGTAAATGAGATTATGGCAGTGACAGGCTGCTCTGATTTACTTTATTACTACTCGTTTCTCTGGCGGTTTGTCATTGTCTTAATAAAAGATGATGGCACTTCTGATGGTTATTGCATGGGTTATACCCACTCCAGGGTTGGTGCCTGCCAAGCCCCACCAACAGTAGAGCCGTCTCCACGCTGGCAGGCAATCCCACAAGACTGGGCCCGTGTCTCACTGCTGTTCTCTGACTGCCTGGCTGGCAGGTCACCCAGCTCTACAAGTAGGTGTGAGGTCAGACAGACCCAAGTTCAAATCCCAGCTCTGTTACTGATTAGCTTTGATCCAGGGCAAGTCGCTTTGCTCTCTTCAACCAAGCCATGCACAACACACACCTATTGTACACGGTGGTTATAAGGATCAGATGATTATTACAAAGAATCTTGCAATGCGCTGGATACACATTTGATTGTCAACAAATGGTAGCTTAAAACAAAAAGAGCTTTCCTTTCTTGATTAACTGTTTGGTATCTCCTTAACCCTGGCGAATGTCCAGGCCAGGAAAGCACCTTCCCACTCCCTGTGTGGAAGCAGTGCTACTCTGCCTTACTCTAACCCACAGCACATAGGACCAGAGCAAACATGCCTACCTACCCATTCTTTAGTCCTCCTTAGTAATAGAACCTTCCATTTATAACTAAGCCTAAGGGTGCCCAGAAAAAGACTACTTGTTTTTTTCTCAATTGTTTTGACCAACACAACATAAACAAAAATGTCATGTAGCAGCTTCTAGAAATTTCCTTAAAAGATAAGCAGTGCATGCATGACTATGCCACCATCTTTCCTGGCCTCCCTCCCACTTCCTGGGATGGGATCCTAGAGAACACCCTGACCATGAGGCCTCTGGAATACAGGAGGGCAGAGCTAGGAGGAGGCTGGGTGCTTGAGAAGGTTGGCACCCCACTGGGTACTCCAGACTCCTGTGTAAGGAAGAAAGCACCCTCTGTTCTTTGACAAGTCGTCATTATTCTGTGGGTTTTCTAATTTTCAGCTGAATCTAAACCTAACTAATATAAGACGAGGCTTCCCAGGTGGCACTAGTGGTAAAGAACCTGCCTTCCAATGCAAGAGACATAGGCCCCTGGGTCAGGAAGATCCCCTGGAGAAGGGCATGGCAACCCACTCCAGTATTCTTGTCTGGAGAATTCCACTGACAGAGGAGCCTGGCAGGCAGGGTTGCAAAGAATCAGGCATGACTGAAGAAACCAAGCAAGCATGTACAATATAAGTACAGTATCTCCAAACTGTTCTTGGAGTTACACCAGTGGTTCTTAAGCAGGAACATTTTTGTCCCCAAGAGGACACATGGCAATGTCCAGAGACGTTCTGGGCTGTCACAACTCTGGGGGTGCTGCTGACATTCAGCGGGTGGAGGCCAGGGGCGCTGCTTATGTTCTACACTAAGTTGAACAACCCCCACAACAAAGGGTCATCCAGCTCCACGTGTCAGTTTTGCCAAGGCTGAGAAACCTTGGGTTAAACACGTTTCTCAGGAAGGTCAGGGGTAAGATGCCCTTTGCTCGTGACAGTAACCCTGAGACATCTTGGAGGCCAGAGAAAAAGAACGAGGAAGTAGCCTCAAAGAGACAGTGGGATCTCAAGCTGTAATTTTTAAGTCTGGTTGATTCTAATATACAGCCAGGGGTGTGCCAGCAGATGCATTTCTAGCTCTGTAACCCTACCACGAAAGCATCTCATGCTGACTCAGAAAAAAAGAAAACAAAGTTTTTTTTGTAGTTCTACTGCAGAACTGCAAATAGCACATTCAAGGGGCTTTTGTTGTTTGTTTATTTTTAATGCATTCTAGTCTAGCAGAGCTGAGTGACTATTTCCTTTAGAAAATACTCATCTTTCTTCCAGGCTTCCCAAGTTATGCAGTGGTAAACAATCCCCCTGCCAAGCAGGAGACACAGGTTTGATCCCTGGGTTGGGAAGATCCCAGAGGAAGAAATGGCAACTCATTCCAGTATTCTTGCCTGGGAAATCCTACGGACAGAAGAGCCTGGAGGGCTACAGCCCAAGGGGTCGCAAAGAGTCAGACCCCACTGAGGAACTAAGCACGTACCGGCGCATCTTTTTTTAAATATGTATGAAACAAAGATGGTTTCACTTAGTCTAAATAAGATGCAGTTCCTGCTTTAGGCAGCCTATCCCAAAATTTTACTGGGGGCATTTGAAGACAGGAACCTAAAATGCTAATAAAAGTCAGAGAGCAGAGTGTTCTAACTGCACAGGTAAAGCAACGGGGCAGTTGAGATTATGACTGAAGAAAGCAGCTCCATTTGTGCTGATGAGTCTCATCGATGTGGGCTTCAGACAGAGTCTGATAAAAAGCAATTCTGCCTATCAATACGAGTAGGCAGAGTTGACCCTTAAATAAGAGGGCAATTTTTTTTTTATCAGATGAACAATAAGTAGCTAAGTAACAAGATACTTTATGCAGCGTCACCTCCTCTTAGAGCAGAAAGATCAATCCCTCCCATCACAGAGTTGTTCCTGGCAGCCTCTCCAGTATAAGAAGCAGAGAGTAAGAACTGGTCCTCAGGTCTGTGCCTCAGATACAGTGAACAGGGACAAGCACCCAGAGGATGAAACATACACCAGTGCCGCCTCAAAAGAGAACTGCCCGAGACACTATAATACAGCGAAGCCCACAGAACTCTCCCAGTCACAGGTCAGGGAAGGAGACTGGACTCCGCTATGAAAGAGACTCCTAGGGTGTTATTTCCAATGTGCTTTCTCAAGACAATCAGTCAAGAACCCCTTTATTCCCCAAACTGGGCCTCTGTGTTTTCTAAGAAAAAAGAAAATCAACACAAATGTTCTACACTGTAATTTTCAGCACACATCAGTTCCTTCCGCTGCTTTCCCCAAGGAAGCATCTGAGCAGCTACACAGGTTCTAACAACTGATCGACTTTCTGTTATAACCTAACCATTTGAAAAACACGGTGCCTTGAACAAACGAACTCCACTACTAAGGGAGAAGCTCGATAAATTTTGTTGTTACTGATTAGTGAGATTTATGGACTTCCTTTATTTCTGCTTCCCTGACAAGCACTTTTTTTTTTTTAACCTAACCAGGCAGAGAAGGATAATTAGTAGCATTGTCATGCTATAATTAAAGACCAAATACCTGAGCTGCTTCAGGAACTCAACATCAGAGTTGCTGNTCACATTTGTATGGAGCACATTAGTTTGCATTAAGTATCGCATTAGTAATATCAATTAGTTATGAAAGTCTACCTTTTGTTGTCAGAATTTCTGCGAGCATTATGCGTAAGCTGAGAGACTGGACGTTCTTCGAAGGGAGGAGACAGAGCACCAGAACCCGAGAACACGTCTGCAGAAATCTTACTTCATCATTTGAGTTCCTCAACCAAGAATGCAACATGAAAGGCCTCGGCTGCTCTTCATGTCTGAGAAAATACATACATGAACAGGGGGGAAAAAGAAGGAAAGAAATTTCTAGAAACAATTTGGTCATGTACCATTAGCTTAAAAAAAAAAAACTTCAAATGGGCAACACATCAGTTTTAACAACTATGTTCACTCTTCGACTATCAATAATTTTCTTAACCACAGATTAATCTGGAAAAGTGGGCTTTTGGGATTTCTAACCTTAAGCAGCATGAACGGTTGGTTATACAGAACTCCTGAATCATAGCAACAACTATCCAGAAAGGGGTGTCTTTTTAATTTGATTTTTAAATCTTCCAGTTCTCTTTTTAAATGTCATCTAGAGTTTCCTTTAAAAAAAAAAAAAAAATCTAACAAAGCATAAACCAGGGTCAGCAGGTCCTGACAGCATCCTTCCGTCAGTGTCCTTACTGCAATTCCTAGTACTTACCTCTGGGTTCTCGGGCCTTGAGGAAGCAAAGGGACGTTAACCTTCTATACATTTCACATGCACAGTCCTACTTAATCTTCCCACCTACATCAAGTGTATTTATCATCGCCATTTTACAGATGAGAATATTAAAGATCTGAATGATCGAGCGAACAGTTCAAAGTCACAGAGGTAATTAATGGTAGAAGTAATTCAAGTTCTGCTCTGACTCGCACATCCCCAACTCTTTAACACAAAGCCAAAATTAGAGATTACGATGAAAAGGAAAAAAAATTCAGAGATAAAGAGAAAAATATGTGAAGAAAAGCATTATTTTGTCCCTTAAACAGCATGCCTGGGCTTTATGAGTAAAAAGAATCCCCAGACTGTAAAAAGGAGGCTATGAAATTAAAAATGCTATTGATTTAATAGCATAAAAACAATCATTTTTAAATTTCCCTGAAACATGCTAGAACAAGACAGATGGGGCAAAGGAAGAGGAAACAGGCAAGCATTAAGTGTGATCTGGATTGACTTAGAGCAGCCAACGGCATGTCGGCTGGGGAATAAATACAGGCTGGCCGGAAAGCTGCCTCCACACAATTGCCCAACAGTCAACCAGAGGATGTGTCGCTTTTATTAATGCAATTTATTATTCTCTTGCCTGACTGTGGCCAATTCAATTGGGTGCCTCCTGGCTGCCACTGTCATTTTGCAGTCAATGGAAATCTGCACCCCAATGGCGATTTCCAGGGCGAAGGCACAGCTCATCTAGGGCAGGTGAGTGCAGAGATAACCACAGAACCAGGATGCATTTCTGCCCAGTCTCATTGTGATGTGTAGAAGGTGATGCACAATCAGATATTAGATCCCCAGCATTCACCTCCAGGGCACCACCATCTATATGCAAAACACCAGTGACCTACTGGCACTTTTCCAAATATCCATAATCTCAGAGAACAGTGATAGAGTTCCTTCCTTTAATAAGAATCATCAACTACAGCTTCTAGGCATAGCCCAGATACCAATAAATCTATCCTTGGCACAAGAAAACTGGAAGTCCAAACAGAAGGCACTTCTAAAATGCAATCAAGTCTCTGTTTCTATTATTCTGATGCTTACTCATAATATCTTTATGTAATCCACAAAGGCAGTCATTTCGCAAGCTGGCAAATAAATGTCTCAATGAAAAATATATTCTCATGTTGAAATCAGATCATCATAAAAACACTCCATTTCTCTAACCACTTGCTCTTCTCCTACACCTAAATTCATCAGTCTTCTAACTGGAATAAAACAATGATCTAAAAATACTGTCCTCTATTGAGCCATAATTTAAATACTTTAAAATGAGCTTTCACGGGTAACAGTATCCAGCAGACAGAACTAGGGAGTGCTTTATGGAGCGGACGCCATAGCCGCTTAGGTGCGCACGGGCCTCAGAACACTCAGAAGGAGAGGTTGAAGCTTCGGAGACTCCAGCAAGGTGACCCTTTAAAACTTCCTCATCAATTCACACACCCCCTCCTTACTGGAAGTTACTTTCTCTAAAAACAATGGTTTTCAAAGGGTGGTCTGCAGGTTCCCGTGCGTCCCCCAGACACTGTCAGGGGGTCTGTGAGATCTAAACCCTATTCACAGCAACGAAACAGCTCCAGGTGTCTCGCCGGCTCTCACAAGTTGTAGTGGAGTTTCCCAGAGGCGACAGGCTGGGTGGTGACCTTGTCACTCTTGATGGTGAGTGGAAAGCGAACTGTGCATTCTTACACTTAAAAAAAAGTCTTAGTTTAATATCTGATATGATAAATATTGNCGCTTAGGTGCACACGGGCCTCAGAACACTCAGAAGGAGAGGTTGAAGCTTCGGAGACTCCAGCAAGGTGACCCTTTAAAACTTCCTCATCAATTCACACACCCCCTCCTTACTGGAAGTTACTTTCTCTAAAAACAATGGTTTTCAAAGGGTGGTCTGCAGGTTCCCGTGCGTCCCCCAGACACTGTCAGGGGGTCTGTGAGATCTAAACCCTATTCACAGCAACGAAACAGCTCCAGGTGTCTCGCCGGCTCTCACAAGTTGTAGTGGAGTTTCCCAGAGGCGACAGGCTGGGTGGTGACCTTGTCACTCTTGATGGTGAGTGGAAAGCGAACTGTGCATTCTTACACTTAAAAAAAAGTCTTAGTTTAATATCTGATATGATAAATATTGACAGATACAATGAGTGCCGAGCTGGTAAATGTTTAACAACGGCCTCTCCAAAGGGGAGAAAAGCTCCCATTTGGAGCATTTGCCCCATTTCACGGGGTCAGTACTCCTGCTGTGGCCAGTTACTAAGTGGCAAGGTGCTGCTCACGGACCTCAGGGTTGCTCCTGCACCAGCACAAGCCGGCCCCGGGACCCCACGGCTCTAACCCACACAGACAAAAGCTCTTTCAGGTCCTCAACAACCTTCAAGAGCACAGGGCTATTCTCAGACCAGGAAAACGGAAAACCGCTGCTCCACAGTAAATTTTTCAAACTGTGGATTGGGACTCAAGGAACAAGATAAAATTTAATCTCAGATGCCACTTTTGTTACTGGTAAAGAACCAAAAAAAAAAAAAAAAAAAAAAAAAAAAGTTATAAGTAATGAGCATTATTTGATGAAACTGGATCACAATATAAAAAGTATTCCCAACTCTCACAACAACACTGTTAACCCACTATATTGTAATACAAAATAAAAAGTTTAATAAATTTTTTTAATGTATCCCCCATTTTATTTTTAAAATCTGCAAAAAACATGGACATGTACACACTGCTGTATTTAAAATGGATAACCAACAAGGACTTACTGTATAGTACAGGGAATCCTGCTTAATGTTATGTGGCAGCCTGGATGGGAGGGGAGTTTGGGGGAGAACAGATACATGTATATGCGTGGCTGAGTCCCTTTGGTGTCCATCTGAAACTAGCACAATATTGTCCATCAGCTATACGCCAATGCAAAATAAGTAGTTTAAAAACAAAAAAAGAGTTTGCAAAAAACACTGGGGGCAATGAGCTGGAAAAGAATAGGCATACAGTGGCCCTGTGGATTCTGGCCTCGTGAACCTAAGCTGGGTGAGCATGGTGAGACAGATGACTCCTGGACAGCTGCCGCTGCACGACCCCCCTTAACAGCCAGGAGCCCCCACAACCTCACAGGCAGGAGAGCGAGTGCTCGCAGACCAATCCACAAGACAGGGCTTCTTAGAAGGGGGAGAGCTACCACCTGCCCGAGGAGGATGCCTCTGCTTCCTCATCCCCTTACATATTTTGCAAATACTTTCTCTTCTCCCCTAAAATAGAGGCAGCGCTATGTCAGCAAGAAGAGGCCCCAGAAACTGCTGGGACCCTGCTCCTACTTCAACTGAATCTGTATCCAGTAGGCAGAAGGCTACTTGCTGCAGTGAGACTGCTCTTTATGTCCAGGTTAGAGATGCTATGAGTTATCATGCTCTCACTCAGGCAAGAGTAAGACAGATGTTTAGGATCCTATCCGCAAACCTAAGGGGAAAACGATTTGTTATGAGCCCCGAGGTCTTGTTGAAGTCTTCCAAAGGCAGAGTCACCTCTCAGGCACAAACCTTTCCTGGCTAATAGTACAAAAGGCTGACAAGCCTGAGTACTGGCAATTTTCACATGAAAACACCCTCTCTAATCACAGCCTGCATGCTCCAATATTGATTTCCTTTTAAAAATCAAGTTTTAGGATACTATGATGCATCAGAGCTCTTAACACAGGGCTCACAAAAAGAAACATGAACTTTATTTAAACTTTCTTGAAAACTGAAAACTCACTGACACTCTTCAGAGTGTAAAACAACTATATTTAAATGTTCTGTTTCTAGGCACCTTTAATGCTACTAAATAGATTCATGATAGCGCTGGCTCTGTAAAATTAATCTCACTGCTTCAGCTATTTACAAAATCAAACAGGTCTACACAGTGGTTTTCTGGTAAAAAAAATTTCTTTATTTGCTCTATCAGAACATTATAATGATTCCCCGCAATGTCAACATTTCCAGCCAAGGGCCAATAAGAGGATGGATATGCTAGAGTTCCCTCTTGACTCTGACCCCTTTTCTCAACAAGGAAAACACTTTAACGTGAGTAAAGGGAGGAGAGGTTGTTCCCACTGTAACAGCTACCTGGCACTCGCCGCCTTCAGGTCACAGAAGTGAGTGAGCAAAGCTCGCACGACATCGTTGCAGACGACTTTGACCATGTCCACGTGGCTCAGCCGGTGGCGCAGCTGTCTGGCGACTTCCCAGAAATCCTCGGACAGCAGGTGGTAGAGCCGCCCCTCGTCTCTGCTGAGGTTTCCGTACCAGGACAGAATGTAGTCTCTGTAGCTGTAGTCAAACACTGCCAGGAAGAGAAAAGCTGCGTGTCAAAGGCAGGCGAGGGCCGCAGACAAGGAGAGAGCGCTCCTGCTGTCTGCCGCTATTTAACGGTCACTTTAAAATGTAAAGAGTGGAAAGCAAAACAAGGGAAGACACACTGTTTGTTTCCTGAAACCTTTCAAAACGAGAGATTCTCCTCTAACTCGAATTTCGGGGGTGTGGAGACCCGAGGTACTGGATTTCCTTGGATAGCCCAATCTTTAAATAGTCTATCTTGGTACCCAACTCCCTGATTGTGTGTTTAATTTCAAATTGCTCTAGATGGGTGGAAATCACAAGGAAGTTGCTTTTTTCTATTCAATACAAGGAAGAGCTGAACAAAAACATTAAAATTATTCAAGAGATCACCATATTAGATGGTGGATGTGCCGTCATAAGAAATTTCAGCACAAGCGGAGCATTTAATGGACAAGGATGACATGGAAGAAAGTACTTCCGGAGATGGTAAGCTGGGTTACATGACCTCCAGGCTTTCACATCCTTTTATCTTCCTTCTGGGCATCCCAGTGCCGAGCAGCAAGAGCATGATGACACATACTTTGCCAATAAAAACACTGCTAAGCTCTTCATGTGCAATTCCTTCTCTCTTACTCTTCTATTAAACTGAAAGTTTTCACACCACGGGATTTTTAGCTAATAGCAAATAAATCTGCAAACCAAAGCATTTGGAAAATAGAAGCATTTTTTCTTTCATTAAAATTTAATTTCAAATTAAAGCAGGAAATTAAGAGCAATTATAGAGACTTAATACTTAAAACTAAGATCTTTTCAACAGGCTAAAGGATTTATGTGAAGGCCATATTCACCTATATAATGTTTCATTACACATTGCATATTCTGAATACTGTAACTCTAAAACACTCCTCTGATAATACATTTTGGTGAGAAATGGATAAAAATGAATACTGGCAAAAATCTGTACTTAGTAACAGAGATATGTGCTAGTCACAGGTATATCTTCTTTCAATAGTTCATCAGCACCCCTCTTCAAACTAAGTATCATAAAAATACAAACGTACAAAACAAAGACATGATTCCAAGTATGTGTTATATAACTACAGACACTCATTCATACAAGTACAAAAAAACCAAAATATTTTAAAATATAGCATCTGTGTCAATTCAAGGAGACAGAGAAATTCATGATAGTAAAATCATTTTATGTTCTTCATTAAGAAATATGCATGAGTAATATAACAAACCACAGTAAGAAATGAAAGAACACTTATTCTCACTGCCAAGCAAACAGCTTTTCTTCTAAAGGCGTAACAGCCAATAAAAAAGTCAATGCTGTTATGACCTAAATACACTTATTTTCTAGGACTGCTCTTCAAGAAATAAGCAGGTAAGAGAGGATCACAGAAGATTAGAGAGAATGGAATAACATGATTAGAACTTCAGTTTTAGTTGGATTAATCTGAAAAGACAATTTAGGGTAACAAGAGAGAAATACTAGAGGTGAGGAGACCAGTTTAAAAGCTACCATTTAGTCTAGAAAATGTGATGTTAGGTAAAGCTCTATCTATAAATGTTCAGGACAAAAAATGACTCCGTCTAAGTAAACGGTATGAGAGCGAGCCATTTTCCACCTCTGCCTTCTCCCCACAGTAACTCAGGTACAGTCTTCCATGCCCAAGAGGGTAGAGCCCCACAGGTCAAAAGTGGGGCCCATGACCCGAGTCTCTTGGAACAAAGAAACAGTCATTCAACCAGGAACTGCCCTAGTGAGGATGCCAACAGCAGCAATTCCACTGATCACATAGATGTCCCTCTGTGGTTTGCAAAGTTTTCAAAATGCAATTAGTAATTGCTCTCTGTGTGCAGAAGAAAAGTCATCTTCTGGGAAGATCTGAGGTTATTAGCTTATGTCACTGGTGGATCTATTGATTTATTCAAGAAAAATGAACATGTACTTCATACCACTGGGTAAAGAGACATGAACTAGATAAGTTGAGACTATAGAGAGGGGGAAAGCCATGCTCTTTGAGGTACCAGCTATGCNTTTCCACCTCTGCCTTCTCCCCACGGTAACTCAGGCACAGTCTTCCATGCCCAAGAGGGTAGAGCCCCACAGGTCAAAAGTGGGGCCCATGACCCGAGTCTCTTGGAACAAAGAAACAGTCATTCAACCAGGAACTGCCCTAGTGAGGATGCCAACAGCAGCAATTCCACTGATCACATAGATGTCCCTCTGTGGTTTGCAAAGTTTTCAAAATGCAATTAGTAATTGCTCTCTGTGTGCAGAAGAAAAGTCATCTTCTGGGAAGATCTGAGGTTATTAGCTTATGTCACTGGTGGATCTATTGATTTATTCAAGAAAAATGAACATGTACTTCATACCACTGGGTAAAGAGACATGAACTAGATAAGTTGAGACTATAGAGAGGGGGAAAGCCATGCTCTTTGAGGTACCAGCTATGCTTCTTTTGTCAGCATCTAATCCTTGGACAGTCTGAGTTCTACTGAGCAAACAGCAGGTACTTGATAATTGCTGAATTACATTTCTTGCCCACATTACTGAGATAATTCAGGGCAGTCCAGTGAAAACTGGGCTGCAGATCTAGTGAGATTTAATATTAAATCAAAGAGACTTGTAAAAGTCTACCTTCTGCCAGTTTTCCAGGAAATGTAACTTGAGGAGAAAAACTTTTAAGGGTATCTGATATAGAAGAGTAGTTGCCAGTTCTCTCCTAACTTTATACTTAACACTGTATATTTTCATCTGGAAAACCTCAGACCTTTTTTTGTATATAATAACCAAAACTGTCAGTTTTTAGAAATTTGATTTTTATAGAATATTTTTAAAACTTTAATTTGATCAAAATATAGTCTCTTTTAAACTTTAACATTTGTAATTACACTTACTCATCCTCATTTCCAGACATATAACACTGCACATCTTTAATATAAGTTTCACGTCTCTGTTCATTCTTTTGTCAAGGTTGGCCAAGATCCCTTAATTTGGTTAACTGGTTTGTCCACGACCAAGCCTGAGTGTATCTATTCCCAACACACTTTCCCTACGTATATCTATTGACAAAAGAAAAAAAAAAAGGCTCCTGACACCCACTTCAAGTAACAGTGAACAACAGATTCTTGCTTCATATCGTGGAAGCACCCTACTAAGCTGGCTAGTTTCATGCAATCTGCAAATTCCTGCTTAATCAATGTTTAGATCCCATTCATTTAACTGAAACATGGATGTTTTGGGGGGCTTCCTTGGTGACCCAGTGGTAAAAGAATCTGCCTGCCAATGCAGGAGACACCGGTTTCTTCCCAGGATTGGGAAGATCACCAGGAGAAGGCAACCCACTCTGGTATTTTTGCCTGGAGAATCCCAAGGACAGAGGAGCCTGGCAGGCTACAGTCCATGGGGTCACAAACAGTCAGACACAGTTTGCTGACGAAACAACAACGATGTATTTACTATGTCTTTAAGTAAAAAGTCATGATGAAAAAAAATCCAAATGCCATCAAACAGAGAGAGGATTGATAAATTTGCTGGAAATTACTATCTTCCTTTTAGAATATAATGAATTGCTTCCCATGGTAATTATATACCCTCACTTAATCCTTACCTTCTTTTAGAGCTTTGTCCATATTATGAGAAATGACTACCCTTCTAGACTGAACTGACTCATTTAAGTCGCCATACACAGGACTCTGAAATGTAAGAAAAAAAGATAACAGATTACTGAGTAAATCGCATAACAATAAAACCAAAAGTATGAAAAACCATTTAGACAGATGTTAAAATATTACCTAACAGATTATGAAGTTCTTCTGGAAAAGTAAATACATGCTTAAGGTTAATAAATTTTTGAAGAAGAATTAAGGAAGGATTTTCCCTAGCAGATATCAAGACAGTGTGATGCCAGTGTAGAAATAAACAACTGAATGGTAGAAAGTACAAAAACATCTATACAGAAATGCAAATATATGAGAATTAAGAACATAATGAGAAAAATCTGAAATCTGTGAGGAAAACACAGACTATTCAATAAGTAGTGCTGGCATAATTTGATATTCATGTGGGAAGAAAGTTTAGAGTCTTACGCCATACTTCATATATTAATAACTCCAAACTGATTAAAGAGCTAAATATTTTAACTAAAAATGTATTTAAAGGAAACAAAGTAGATGCTGTGTTTAATCCTGGAATGGAGAAGCCCTCTCCAAAATAAGACACAAAAAGATTTATAAAGGAAAAGAAACCTGACAAATATAAATACATAAAATAGGAAATTCCTGTTTGACAAAAGATAACTACAAAATATAACTGACAGACAACATCTGCAAGATGTATAACAAAGGACTATTATTTCATATATACAGAGATCCCAAAACAAGAAAAATAACTCAAAAGAAAAAACCAGGCAAAGAAATTAAAAGAGCAATCATAAAAGATATTAACACCAATTTATGAAAAAAAATTGCAACCTCTTTTTCAATGAGAGAAATGCAAATAAGTGCAATGAGACACCATCAGACTGACAAAGTAGGGGCAAAGTGTCATCTAACCTAATGTTGGCAAAGACATGTGGAAATGGCCATTTTCATACATCGTGAGGGGAAACGTCCATTTCTAAAAGCTTTTAAGAAAACAACTGAGCACATATCAAAATTTAAAAGCACTCTGTTTATTCAACAATTCTACTTCTAGGAATCCAGCTAAGATAAAATACTTGCACATTAAAAAAATAAAAAGTACACATACCAAGACTTTCATTGCTATATTGACTCTAAGGGAAGAAATTGGAAATAAATCAAGTGTATCCGTTCAGTTCAGTCACTCAGTCATGTCCAACTCTTGGCGACCCCATGGACTGCAGCACGCCAGGCCTCCCTGTCCATCACCAACTCCCAGAATCAAGTGTGTGTCAATAATCAAAGAGTTAAATTGTGATGGTTCATGTTTTAGAATATAATTCAGCTATGAAAAAAGAATGAGTTAGGGATACATATGCCTTCATGAAAAGTTTTCCATGATGGAAAATGTTTGGAAACACATATGCTAAACAATTTAAAATGGTTTCCTCCTCTATATATGTCTGTATAACACAATTTAAAATTTTAATTATAAAAAGGTACTAGTTGGCAAAAACAGAGAGGCAACATGCAGGATTTAAACCCCACTATCAGACAGCTAAGGGTACTTTAAACAGAAAAGCTTCTTAAATGATCACATTCCAAAGTGATCAAAAGTATATGTATATTGTAAGCATATGCTGGACCATGAAGAAGACTCAGTGGCNGACACCCACTTCAAGTAACAGTGAACAACAGATTCTTGCTTCATATCGTGGAAGCACCCTACTAAGCTGGCTAGTTTCATGCAATCTGCAAATTCCTGCTTAATCAATGTTTAGATCCCATTCATTTAACTGAAACATGGATGTTTTGGGGGGCTTCCCTGGTGACCCAGTGGTAAAAGAATCTGCCTGCCAATGCAGGAGACACAGGTTTGTTCCCAGGATTGGGAAGATCACCAGGAGAAGGGCATGGCAACCCACTCCGGTATTTTTGCCTGGAGAATCCCAAGGACAGAGGAGCCTGGCAGGCTATAGTCCATGGGGTCACAAACAGTCAGACACAGTTTGCTGACGAAACAACAACGATGTATTTACTATGTCTTTAAGTAAAAAGTCATGATGAAAAAAAATCCAAATGCCATCAAACAGAGAGAGGATTGATAAATTTGCTGGAAATTACTATCTTCCTTTTAGAATATAATGAATTGCTTCCCATGGTAATTATATACCCTCACTTAATCCTTACCTTCTTTTAGAGCTTTGTCCATATTATGAGAAATGACTACCCTTCTAGACTGAACTGACTCATTTAAGTCGCCATACACAGGACTCTGAAATGTAAGAAAAAAAGATAACAGATTACTGAGTAAATCGCATAACAATAAAACCAAAAGTATGAAAAACCATTTAGACAGATGTTAAAATATTACCTAACAGATTATGAAGTTCTTCTGGAAAAGTAAATACATGCTTAAGGTTAATAAATTTTTGAAGAAGAATTAAGGAAGGATTTTCCCTAGCAGATATCAAGACAGTGTGATGCCAGTGTAGAAATAAACAACTGAATGGTAGAAAGTACAAAAACATCTATACAGAAATGCAAATATATGAGAATTAAGAACATAATGAGAAAAATCTGAAATCTGTGAGGAAAACACAGACTATTCAATAAGTAGTGCTGGCATAATTTGATATTCATGTGGGAAGAAAGTTTAGAGTCTTACGCCATACTTCATATATTAATAACTCCAAACTGATTAAAGAGCTAAATATTTTAACTAAAAATGTATTTAAAGGAAACAAAGTAGATGCTGTGTTTAATCCTGGAATGGAGAAGCCCTCTCCAAAATAAGACACAAAAAGATTTATAAAGGAAAAGAAACCTGACAAATATAAATACATAAAATAGGAAATTCCTGTTTGACAAAAGATAACTACAAAATATAACTGACAGACAACATCTGCAAGATGTATAACAAAGGACTATTATTTCATATATACAGAGATCCCAAAACAAGAAAAATAACTCAAAAGAAAAAACCAGGCAAAGAAATTAAAAGAGCAATCATAAAAGATATTAACACCAATTTATGAAAAAAAATTGCAACCTCTTTTTCAATGAGAGAAATGCAAATAAGTGCAATGAGACACCATCAGACTGACAAAGTAGGGGCAAAGTGTCATCTAACCTAATGTTGGCAAAGACATGTGGAAATGGCCATTTTCATACATCGTGAGGGGAAACGTCCATTTCTAAAAGCTTTTAAGAAAACAATTGAGCACATATCAAAATTTAAAAGCACTCTGTTTATTCAACAATTCTACTTCTAGGAATCCAGCTAAGATAAAATACTTGCACATTAAAAAAATAAAAAGTACACATACCAAGACTTTCATTGCTATATTGACTCTAAGGGAAGAAATTGGAAATAAATCAAGTGTATCCGTTCAGTTCAGTCACTCAGTCATGTCCAACTCTTGGCGACCCCATGGACTGCAGCACGCCAGGCCTCCCTGTCCATCACCAACTCCCAGAATCAAGTGTATGTCAATAATCAAAGAGTTAAATTGTGATGGTTCATGTTTTAGAATATAATTCAGCTATGAAAAAAGAATGAGTTAGGGATACATATGCCTTCATGAAAAGTTTTCCATGATGGAAAATGTTTGGAAACACATATGCTAAACAATTTAAAATGGTTTNAGTTAAATTGTGATGGTTCATGTTTTAGAATATAATTCAGCTATGAAAAAAGAATGAGTTAGGGATACATATGCCTTCATGAAAAGTTTTCCATGATGGAAAATGTTTGGAAACACATATGCTAAACAATTTAAAATGGTTTCCTCCTCTATATATGTCTGTATAACACAATTTAAAATTTTAATTATAAAAAGGTACTAGTTGGCAAAAACAGAGAGGCAACATGCAGGATTTAAACCCCACTATCAGACAGCTAAGGGTACTTTAAACAGAAAAGCTTCTTAAATGATCACATTCCAAAGTGATCAAAAGTATATGTATATTGTAAGCATATGCTGGACCATGAAGAAGACTCAGTGGCAAAGAACTGATGCTATAGAACTGTGGTGTTGGAGAAGACTCTTCGGAGTCCCTTGGCCTGCAAGGAGATCCAACCAGTCAATCCTAAAGGAAATAAATCCTGAATATTTACTGGAGGAACTGGTGGTAAAGCTGAAGCTCCAATACTTTGGCTACCTGATGTGAAGAACTGACTCATTAGAAAAGATCCTGATACTGGGAAAGATTGAAAGTGGAAGGAGAAGGGGACAACAGAGGATGGCATCACCGACTTAATGGACATGAGTTTGAGCAAACTCTGGGAGATGGTGAAGGACAGGGAAGCCTGGCATACTAGAGTCCATAGACTCGCAAACAGTCGGACACGATTGAGCAACTGGACAACAAATACTGCAATGGGTGTACTTATTGGTTTCAGGGGCTTCCCTGGTGGCTCAGTTGATAAAGAATCCACCTGCAAAGCAGAAGACCCGGGTTTGATCTCTGGTTGGGGAAGAGCCCCTGGAGAAGGAAACGGCAACCCACTCCAGCCTTTTTGCCTGGGAAATCTCATGGACAGAGGAACTTGTCAGGCTACGCTCCATGGGGTTGCAAGTCTTACCCGACTTTGTGACTAAACCACCACCACCACTGGTTTCAGAGCATAAAAAGAAGCTAGTGATTAGTGGAATGTAGAGAACTTTTTTGTGCATGGAAAATACTACAAGTGCTTGACTACACAGCCACCGTCACTCAGGAGGTCTAAATGGCCAAGGGCCCTATCAGCTTCATTCAATAAATGAGGGTGAGAAAAGCCCTCCGTTCTCAGGCAGCCACCCCAACACAGCTGCAACCAACCCCTGGCCCTGGACCACCCAACCCTGAGAGCAGAATTTCCAATGCTCAGCTTAGTTTCACACTATCTGTGGGTCAAATGCCAAGACTATCATCCACTTTTGTGATCACTGTTACTACTAAAAAAAAAAAAAAGTCATAGTGTTAAGATTCCTTAGTTGAAATACTTTTAAAAGCCTTGAGATGTATGTGTTACACTCAGAAAGAATCCCTTTAGGCTACAAATTGGGCTTCCCTGGTGGCTCAGACCATAAAGCATCTGCCTGCAGTGCAGGTGACCTGGGCTCAACCCCTGGGTCAGGAAGATGCCCGGGAAGAGGGCATGGCAACCCACTCCAGTATTCTTGCTTGGGAAGTCCCATGGACAGAGAAGCCTGGCAGGCTACGGTCAGTGGGGTTACAAAGAGTCGGACATGACTGAATGACTAACACATATATACAATGCTACAAATTAATACATAACATTCAATACTTTCTCAAGGAATCATTTTTAAAAAAGACAAAATCCTTAACCATAATTGTATAGACAAAAGCCATCTTATCCTAAAAGAAATATACTCTCGTCTATCGAAAACTACTTTCTATTTTCTGAGTAACTTGTTATAAACTTAAAATGGTCAGGACATTTTACTGTAATTTTTTAAATTTTAGCTCATGAAAGGAAAAGACTGAAGAAATGCGAAGAATTTTTAAATTCTAGTGCTTTTTAGAACATCAGGCAGGTATTTAAACAACTTAATACCGTCAGAGCATTATACTGATAAATAACTTTAACCACAACTTCCCAAGCCTTTGGCGAACACTCTGGTATAGTTTTTCAAATATAGGTACGGCAGTTTCGTGCACAATACTAACCAGATGATGAAATCACAGCCAAATGACGCTTAATTGAGAAGTTCCTGAATTCGGGTTCTTAAAATGGAAACTGTGGTTAAGGGCTGGGAGAAAAGCAGGTGTGAATATGACAACACATGCCTATCTGAGCATATTTTGTACTTAAGTGTCTATCTTTATAGCTTCCTTCAGAACAATTTTGTGCTTATTTTTTACCTTTCCTTTCTCTCCCTAGTTACAGCTTTTCCAATTCTTACCATCTATCTGCACATTTCTTTTNGCTCACGTGGCTCAGTCTCAGATTCCAGAAGACCTCTGGTTAAGTTAGGAGATCCTCACTCCTATGGCTGGAGGGACATATGCCTAACGAAATCTTAATTCCTTTACAATCTCTCATTTCTTGTCTCCCCGAACCTCCTGTGAACAGGTGGGCAGCAGTGGGCACAACTGAGGGACTCTGGAGAGGCTACTCTTCAGCATGTCCCAAAGGCGCTATCTGCTGAGCCTCAATAGCTGTTACACAAGCCGGTGGGGGTTCTTCTGTCCTTACTCTTCTTTGTGCCAAGGGTCAGACCAATGAAAACTGTGAGCACCGGTCAGATATTTGGCAAATTTTCCGGCAGGCTATGAAGGGGATTCCTTGGCACGTNTTTCCGGCAGGCTACGAAGGGGATTCCTTGGCACGTTTTCCCACTGCTTTTTCCTCCTGTCCTTCAGCTCTCTCTCCCAGGACTTCAGCCCAACCAAAACCCAGGATGCCCGACTTCAGGACCTAATAATGAAGCTCAGGCTCTGATGTCTCATTGCAAAAATTCAGTGAGAGACAAAGGGATAAGTGAGATGTAGATTTGTTAGAATTCAGAGAGAAGCGTCCACTCTACAGGGTAATGGCCATGGAATGTGGCCTGGCTAGGTTTTGCCAGTGGGATGAATTCATATGCTAATGATGGGAGGATTATCCCAGCCATTGGGGAACCACTGGCTCCTCTGTCTTTTGACAGTGCCTTAGAGCTGTTCTGCCACCTCTGGCTGTGTCTTTTGGTTTACAGATTGGGGATTAAGGTTTACTTGAATTTGACTTTTCATCTTGGACCCAATTGATTTTAATCGGTTTATGTTATACCCTTGCGCTATGTCATTCTTTCAAATGTTGTGCTCTGCCCCCTTCCCTCCTGTTTCATGCTCTTTTCCTGAGCCCCACCCGGGCCCACAGTGTCGCCTCTACAATCTTATGGAGAGACAGCCAGAAAGTAGCTGGCTCTTGGGAGAAAAATACTGTATATCCAACCCCTCTAGATATTCAGCCCTTCATCTTCCGTGTTTCCTACAACATGTCCAACATCAGCGCCTCTCAGTGAACCCACTAGGGTGGGCGACAGGGACACAATGCCTGCTAGAAGTTCATTAGTTGGCACCCCTTCAAAGGCAATTGGGCTTCCAGGGATAATGCTTGCCACTCTGGGAGTTAGCCCTGCAGGACTTTTGGGCCCAAACCCTTACCACCCTCCTCCTAAAGTTACAAACATATCCCCAGATCAAATCTCCACTCCAGTTTTATGGAACATTTGGTCTGTTGCCTCTTACCGATTTGTTCTTGAGCCAATTACTAACAGTCAGGACCCTGCCCCCTTGTAGGCAACATTGCTCCACCCGGCCTACTAGTAAAATACCTTAATGTCCCTAACCGGGCCAGATAACCTACTCCTTTGTCACTACTTCTGTTATTACCTAAAGTGGGTCTATGACAACGAAATGTTTACCATTGGAGACACCCTAACCTGATCTTATGGAGAACTATAAAAAGAAATCAGTGACTTACAATCCCTTAGAACAGTAAGAGGTTAAGGCTTAGACTGTTTCACTGTTTCCCAGTCTCAGGGCACAGGCTTGGATTGCTTTACATCATGATATCTATTCCCATCCACAGTGGACAAATCTGTAATGAGTTAAGATTGCAACCCCTTAATCCTACCCAGAACTGGTCATGCTGGAGATCATGGGGATGCCCAACTCCAATCTGGGGGTCCCAGAAGGTCAACCTGCCTTGACTTGCTTAGGGATCTGGTCCTGAAAAGGTTTTCACACCTCAATCTGCTTGGGGATCTGCCAGTCCAGGGATCCCAGGAGGTCATGACGCCTCGACCTGCCCAGGGATTCAATCTCTAGGAGGCTGTCATGCCTCAGCCTGCCTGGGGATCTGCACCCTGAACTGGGAACACCTTGCTCTCAGGTTGCAACAGTACTGGGTAGGATAAGCTTCAGAAAGACTCACCCCTGAGGAAGTCCATCCATGGAAATAAAAGGAAGCCTATTAGTTGTGGGACTGTGCCCAGTCTCAGCAATAACTCACGAGCCCAATGAGAACCCCATTGCCTTCCTGGAAAGGCTAAAAGAGACCCTCCAAAAGTTTACCAATCTGGACTTAGACTCTTATGAGGGACAGGTGATTTTAAAGGAGAAATTCCTGTCCCAATGTGCATCAGATATCAGGATTAAGTTACAGCAGCTACAGCAGAAGGACCTGGCTTCCTCTTTAAATGAGATGGTCCAGACAGCCACCAATACCTTTTATAACAGAGAACAGGAGAAGGAAGCCAAGGCCCAGGGGAGGCAGAGAAGGAAAGAGACAAGACATGCCCAGATGCTGCCCTCCAGAGAAGCCCTATGGCAAACCCTGAGTCCTTGAAGGATGAGGCACTAGGCAAATGCCTGATCTGTAGACAGGCGGCGCATTGGGCCAAAGAGTGTCCAAACCATGACAAGTCTCCTAAAACAGCTTGCTACAAATGCCATCAACTGGGACATTGGGCGGCACTCTGCCCTTGGGACCCAAGAGCCTCAAGGTCAAGCGCCAAGCTTCCCTCATGATGGTTCAAGAGGACTGAAGTGGCCTGCTCCAGCCAGCCTGCCTGTCACAGATAACTATCACGGGGCTGGAGCCAAGGGTGCAACTGGATGTGGCAGGTAGGTCCGAGAATTTCTTGGTTGACACAGGGGCTACCTACTCTGTCTTGATCTCCTACCCCAGAGCCTTCTCCTCCCAAACCTGTACCATTTTGGGTGCTATAGGAAAAACAACTACTAAAAGATTCACCCAAGCTCTTCTTTGTTGCTGAGGTGGACAAATATTTTCCCACCAGTTTCTGGTGGTCCCTGAGTGTCCTACTCCCTTAATGGGAAGAGACATACTCATTAAACTGGGACCACCTTTGTGATGGG
>SJYW01050682.1:970846-986166 GCA_006410735.1 Raphicerus campestris
GCCTACTAGTAAAATACCTTAATGTCCCTAACCGGGCCAGATAACCTACTCCTTTGTCACTACTTCTGTTATTACCTAAAGTGGGTCTATGACAACGAAATGTTTACCATTGGAGACACCCTAACCTGATCTTATGGAGAACTATAAAAAGAAATCAGTGACTTACAATCCCTTAGAACAGTAAGAGGTTAAGGCTTAGACTGTTTCACTGTTTCCCAGTCTCAGGGCACAGGCTTGGATTGCTTTACATCATGATATCTATTCCCATCCACAGTGGACAAATCAGTAATGAGTTAAGATTGCAACCCCTTAATCCTACCCAGAACTGGTCATGCTGGAGATCATGGGGATGCCCAACTCCAATCTGGGGGTCCCAGAAGGTCAACCTGCCTTGACTTGCTTAGGGATCTGGTCCTGAAAAGGTTTTCACACCTCAATCTGCTTGGGGATCTGCCAGTCCAGGGATCCCAGGAGGTCATGACGCCTCGACCTGCCCAGGGATTCAATCTCTAGGAGGCTGTCATGCCTCAGCCTGCCTGGGGATCTGCACCCTGAACTGGGAACACCTTGCTCTCAGGTTGCAACAGTACTGGGTAGGATAAGCTTCAGAAAGACTCACCCCTGAGGAAGTCCATCCATGGAAATAAAAGGAAGCCTATTAGTTGTGGGACTGTGCCAAGTCTCAGCAATAACTCACGAGCCCAATGAGAACCCCATTGCCTTCCTGGAAAGGCTAAAAGAGACCCTCCAAAAGTTTACCAATCTGGACTTAGACTCTTATGAGGGACAGGTGATTTTAAAGGAGAAATTCCTGTCCCAATGTGCATCAGATATCAGGATTAAGTTACAGCAGCTACAGCAGAAGGACCTGGCTTCCTCTTTAAATGAGATGGTCCAGACAGCCACCAATACCTTTTATAACAGAGAACAGGAGAAGGAAGCCAAGGCCCAGGGGAGGCAGAGAAGGAAAGAGACAAGACATGCCCAGATGCTGCCCTCCAGAGAAGCCCTATGGCAAACCCTGAGTCCTTGAAGGATGAGGCACTAGGCAAATGCCTGATCTGTAGGCAGGCGGCGCATTGGGCCAAAGAGTGTCCAAACCATGACAAGTCTCCTAAAACAGCTTGCTACAAATGCCATCAACTGGGACATTGGGCGGCACTCTGCCCTTGGGACCCAAGAGCCTCAAGGTCAAGCGCCAAGCTTCCCTCATGATGGTTCAAGAGGACTGAAGTGGCCTGCTCCAGCCAACCTGCCTGTCACAGATAACTATCACGGGGCTGGAGCCAAGGGTACAACTGGATGTGGCAGGTAGGTCTAAGAATTTCTTGGTTGACACAGGGGCTACCTACTCTGTCTTGATCTCCTACCCCAGAGCCTTCTCCTCCCAAACCTGTACCATTTTGGGTGCTATAGGAAAAACAACTACTAAAAGATTCACCCAAGCTCTTCTTTGTTGCTGAGGTGGACAAATATTTTCCCACCAGTTTCTGGTGATCCCTGAGTGTCCTACTCCCTTAATGGGAAGAGACATACTCATTAAACTGGGACCACCTTTGTGATGGGGAGCTTTTCAGCCCCTAGAGCCCTACAGCTCCTAGTTACTACTGAAGAACCCATTACACCTTCTCCAATAGAGAGGGACCAAAAACTATGGGAAGACAAAATTAACCCCCAGGTGTGGGGACAAGGAATTCCTGGACAAGCCTACCAAGCTGAACGGGTCATCATTGTCATCCAAGATCCCACTTGGTTTCCTAACCAGAAACAATATCCCCTCAAAAGAGAGGCTCAGAAGGGACTATAGCCTTTAATAAATAAATTCCTTGCTCATGAGCTATTGCGGGTTCAAGATCTCTGGATCATAAATGAAGCTGTAGTCCCCCTTTATCCCACAGTGCCTAATCCCTGTGTAATTTTGGGAAAAACCCCACCCAGTGCCAAGTAGTTTACAGTCTTGGATCTCAACGATGAATTTTTTTGTATACCACTGGCTAAAAAATCCNGGATCATAAATGAAGCTGTAGTCCCCCTTTATCCCACAGTGCCCAATCCCTGTGTAATTTTGGGAAAAACCCCACCCAGTGCCAAGTGGTTTACAGTCTTGGATCTCAACGATGAATTTTTTTGTATACCACTGGCTAAAAAATCCCAATATCTTTTTGCCTTTGAGTGGGAAGCCCCAGGAGAAAAACACCAACAGACGACTTGGACAGTATTACCTCAGGGCTTCAGAGATAGTCCCCACCTGTTTGGACAGGCCCTTTGTCAGGAAGCATTTAATAGGAGGCTTCCTGTGTACTGTTTTGGATCTGTCAGGAATTCTCAGCTCCTTATTAATTCCTGAATACTCAGGAATTAAGAGGAGAGGCAAGCCTCTCCTGGGGGCTGAAGAATCCAGGCATTTCCTTCATTAGTTTTTCTATACAGTGATAAGTACCCTCTTCCTTCTTGTGAACCATAGGGTAAAAGTGATTGTTTATAACTCTCTCTCTCTTTAATATGGGTCGCCTATGTTTCGTGAGTCTGGAATTTTAATCTTTATCTTTGCTGAGAATAACTACCTTGTAAGACAGTATATATGCCCACACTATGTTGATTAAAACACCTTCGCTCCATCAAAGCTCTGGTCCCCGTGTCTTTATCTCTCTCTCTCTCTCTCTCTCTCTCTCTCTCTCTCTCTCTCTCTCTCCTTCTCTCTCCCTCTCTCTCCCTCTCTTTTTCAGGCTGATCCCCTTGAGTGCAGAGGCTCTCTGAGTTCACTTTCTTGCCCGGGCTTCTAAGACCCTCTTGAGAAGGCTGCATGTGCCTTCATCCCATCGAGAGGGCGCCTGAGGCCTTCGTGAACAGAGCAAGCCCCATGCAGGGGCTTTATTGGCTTTCTGCGTAAACTAAGGAATATCAGCCTTTTTCTCTCTCCTTTACTTTCTTATCAGTCAACTCCGGACCACCAGGTTCCAGTCCATTAAAGGACCTCAACAGCCCTTAGCTGGAATTTCCTAGACCTGGACCTGGGAAAATATTACAATACATAGATGAGCTATTAATCTGCTCTCCAGATTGAAAAAAAAAAATGCCCAACAACATGCAATTCAGGTTCTAAACTTTTTGGCAGAAAGGGGATATAAAGTCACCCATGCTAAGGCACAGATGGTCGAGACAAAGGTCACTTACCTGGGAGTTCAGATCATACACGGGTCCAGGAGGCTGTCCTCTGGTCAGGTACAAGGAATCCTGCAGTTGCCCTCCTCCATGACTCAGAAACAATTGCGAGCTTTCCTGGGGCTAACTGGGTATTGTAGAATCTGAATACCCAACTATGGTCTAATTGCCCAGCCCTTATATGAAAGCTTAAAGGGACAGGATGATTCAATCCCACCGATGTGGGGAACTCCTCAAAAGAAGGCAGAGGCTACACTAAAACAGGCCTTAGCTCAGGCACCTGCCTTGAGGTTGCCAGACCCAGAAAAAGCATTCCAAATTTATGTACATGAAAGAGAGGGACTAGCCTTGGGAGTGTTAACTCAAAGGTTGGGATCTGAACCCCAGCCTGTAGCTTACTTATCCAAGAGCCTCGATCCAACCGCCTCAGGCTGGCCCCCCTGTCTTCAAAATCTTGCAGTTATTGCAATCATGATAGAAGATGCTTTAAAACTCTCCTTTGGGGGCAAACTAACTATTTTTACCAACCACCAAGTAAAACAACTCCTAAATGGGAGAGGCCATTTATGGATGTCTGATCAAAGAATCCTCAGATATCAAGTAATGTTGATGGGAAATCCAGACCTCACTATATCCCCTTGTGAGGTTCTTAACCCTGCTACCCTCCTGCCTACCCCTGAGGGCTCTCTCCCCTTTCACTCTTGTCTAGAAACCTTGTACCACCGGACAAAACCCTGAAAGGAATTGTCAGAAGATCCTCTGACCAATCCTGAGGAAATCTGGTACTCTGATGGAAGCAGCTTTGTCTTGGACAGAAAAAGAAGAGCTGGATATGCAGTAGTCTCCAATTTTGAGATCATAGAGGCTAAGCTTCTGCCACTAGGTACTTCAGCCCAGCTTGCTGAGCTCAGAGCTCTGACTTGAGCTTTAGAGCTGGCAAAAGGAAAAAAAAAAAAAAAGCCATTTACACTGACTCCAAGTATGCCTTTCTGGTGCTACATGCACATGCTGCTATTTGGAAAGAAAGGGACCACTTGACCACATGAGGGTCCCTAATCAAATATGGTGATCAAATTCTTAGACTCTTGGAGGCAGTCCATCTGCCCACTGAGGTTTCAGTCTCCCACAGGAAAAGACACCAAAAAGGGAGCACTGAAGTGGCACGAGGGAACCAAGCAGCTGATCAGGCAGCTAAGAGAGCAACATTACAGAAAAATGACCTAAAAAGTGTTGCCACCCTAGTTCCACAGACTAATTTGCCAGAAACTCCTTCATATACTGAAGGTGAGACTCTTAAAGCTAAGAGTAAGGGCTTTCAAGAAGATCATATGGGGTGGTTCCAAAAGGAGGGACTCCTTTTTCTGCCTGGGAACCTTCAATGGAAGTTGGTTAACTCTTTACATGTCACCACTCATTTAGGGGAAAACGCCCTCCAAAGATTACTAGAAAGGTCCTTCAGAGGAACAAGCCTCCAAACAGCTATTAGACAAGTGGTCTCATCTTGTCCCACTTGCCAATTAAACAACCTCCAAGGATCTCAAAGACCCCAGCTGGCCCAGCCTGTCCAACGATGTGGGGCCTACCCAGGAGAGGACTAGGAGATGGACTTCATCCAGATGCTAGTTTCTCAAGGGTATAAATACCTATTAGTCATGATAGATACATTCACAGAATGGACTGAAGGCTTTCCCACCTGGACTGAGAAGCCTGTTCAGTTCAGTTCACTTCAGTTCAGCTGCTCAGTATTGTCCGACTCTTTGCGACCCCATGAATTGCAGCACGCCAGGCCTCCCTGTTCATCACCATCTCTTGGAGTTCACTCAGACTCATGTCCATCGAGTCCGTGATGCCATCCAGCCATCTCATCCTCTGTCGTCCCCTTCTCCTCCTGCCCCCAATCCCTCCCAGCATCAGAGTCTTTTCCAATGAGTCAACTCTTCGCATGAGGTGGCCAAAGTACTGGAGTTTCAGCTTGAGCATCATTCCTTCCAAAGAAATCCCAGGGCTAATCTCCTTTAGAATGGACTGGCAGATCTCCTTGCAGTCCAAGGGACTCTCAAGAGTTTTCTCCAACATCACAGTTCAAAAGAATCAATTCCTTAGCACTCAGCCTTCTTCACAGTCCAACTCTCACATCCATACATGACNAGTGGGTAGACATTCCCTTCTCCAGGGGATCTCCTTGACCCAGGGATCAAAGCTGTGTCTCCTGCTTGACAGGTAGATTCTTTACCACTGAGCCACGTGGGAAGCATTCATATGCAACCAGCAAAATCCAGATTACAGGATGCTACAAGACAAATGCTCCAGGTTCTTCAATAGATAACCCACAGGGAAAAGAAAGGATACAGGGAAGACAATTTTTTTTCAAATGGGCAAGACTAAACTATAACGTCCACGGATGCCCATTTGACTGATAAAACTATAACAACACACAAAGTGATTATGTGGCATTACTTATGTGATCAAGATGGCATTACTTAGGTGGAAGGGAAGGGGCTGCCATGGGGGTGGACATATAGGGGAGCTTCGGGAAGTTACAAGAGTACTGTCTTTATCATCACTCACCCAACTATACATTTATTTTGTATAATTTTTTGAAGCTGCATCTTCAATCTTATTTAAAAAGGTTTTTTTTTTTTTTAAAAAAAAAAGGTAAAAGTGGGTAATTCCATGGCCGTCCAGTGGTTAGGGCTGGGCACTTTTGCTGCCAGGTCCTGGGTTCAATCTTGAGTTGAGGAACTAAGATCCCATAAGCTGCATGATGCGGCCAAAAAATAAATAAAAATGGTAAAAGTGTAAAATCCACCATTTAACACCTTCTAATTCAAAGCACTTTCACAAACACAAGCATTTGTATCTTCGAATACCACCACATTGTTCCAAACAATCTTTGAAGGTATTTACTACTTCCACGTTTCAGACTGGCAGACTGAGGCTTAGAAATCTTAACTAAGCTGCCCATTGTCCCACCATTACCAAGGCAGAGTCAGATTGAAATTCAAATGTCTGGCTGACTCCAGGACCATTCTCTGAATGCCTGTGCTCTGCTGATTCCCAGCTATTCATTTACTCAAGAAATGTTTTACTGCCCACCTGCTTAATTATGCTACATGTTAAGGAGACAGAGAGGAGTTTCTGCCTTCATGGAGTTCAGGGGTTAGTGAGAAAGACACAAGGAACTCTGCAAGTATCTACAACTGAGCCGAGTACAGTGAAGGAAAGGTGCATGGTGCTATGAGAATATATGCAGTTGAAAGACAGGGAGAGCCGCTCTGCAGAAGTGACAGCTGAAGTTAATTAGGCAAGCGGGCATCGGGGGCTAGAGACAGAGCAAGCAATACTCGGAGTCGATGTCGACAGAGCGGCTTTAGCACTCTGATGGCTGAGGATGGAGCATGAGGAGTAAAAGTAATTATGACAGGAGACCAGGCTGGAGAGGACCAGGAAGCTGCTGAGGGCTTTTAATTAAACATGGTGTGGAAGAGGGATGGGACTGGGCTTGCATCTTTAAGAGAATGAATGGGAGGAGGGACAGGGAGGCAGACAGAGATGAACTGAGGGGCTATTGCAGTCACCTGGGAAGCATACGATGATAGCTGGGACCAAGCAGGAGAGATGGGAAGAAGGAAGTGGACATAAGATACTCCAGAGGGAAGGAGACAGGGCTGGGGGATGGGACTGCGTGTGGGAAGGAAGGAGGAGATGTCAGGAAGGCCTCAGGCTTCCAGATGGAGGACTTGCAGAAGGTGCCAAACTCTGACAGGATCAGTGGGAGAGGGACAGGGACTGATCACAGGACACATGGAAACTTGGACTTGATGGTTTCAGGCCCCACTGAGAGCATCAAGTGAAAAGATCAGGGTAAGCAGTTGAATGAGTGAGTCTGAGCTTGAGCAGATGGTTATTTTGTGGGGGAGAGGGCGCCCAGGGCCCTAAGAGCCAAATACTTCCACAAATGGGACCTCAAGAATGATCAAAATTCAAAGTAGGAAACAAAGCAACTTCCTGTGCTTATCTAGGGGTTGAAATCTCAGAAAGGTTCAGTAAGGTGGGGGAAAAAGAAAATCAGAAGAACAATACAAGATTAACAGCTGCACCTCAGGAAAAATCCACTGCAATTTCTGGAATGTTTAGGATGTTAATTTGACGTCAAACGAGTTGGCACAATCTGCACAACTATATCTGCATATGAGGAGAGGCCTTTACAGTAGTGGCTCAAGGTTGGAGACTTGAGAAAGCTCTTGACCCCAGGGGCTGCTCTGAGCCCGAGATGTGCCCAGCCGCTCAGCCATTTCGATAGAGAGGAGGTAGACAGAGGCGATGGAGTATCTTCACAGGAGATACAAACAGAGATGCAAGCTCCTCTCAGCTTCCATTACAAGGTAAAAACTAAGTTTAATTATACTCAGTGAGAGAAACAAGGCTATACTGTCAACTTCCTTAAAGCACATAACGTGGCTTCGGCTCAGGGGGGAAAAAAAAGGACCAAGCCCTCCTGGATCTCCAGTTTGAGGGAACTGAGAGCAGGAGCCAAAGAAAAAACATGCTTTTTCACAGACTGGCTTGGTGACACAGAGGAGCTTCTCTCAAATGTTCTGCAGCCACCAGGTACAGAAGAACATAAGTGAACCCACTCATGTGTGCAAAATCCTGCCTGTGGGCTGGCAGAAATAAGAGGACTGCAGGATGAAGCTCGGTGTGAGCAGAGAGGAGCAAACTCTGTATACTCTGAGTTACCACTATTAACGTAAACTCACCCATACACCTACAAGGTGGGTGAGAACTACAGCAAGGCAGGTTATTTTAGAAATGAGTACTTGTTAAAAATGCATCCAACTTTCCAAGAGGTGTAGTCTACACTAAAACAGAAAGCTTACTATTAAATAGATCCTAGTGACCTAAACAAGTTCCAGTGTCTTATTCTAAAAGCACATTTCTTTCTGGCTTCCCTCCTGGCCTTGGAGCCATTTTACTTGGAGTTACCATCTTCATTTTTCTCTACGTCCAGCTCACGGGTGTTCACACATGGAAGCCCCAGGCTGGCTGACAAATGGACTGGGACTGGTCAGTGCCTAGCATCACTAATAAGCACGAGCCAGCCCTGGGGACAGAGCCCACACACGTCACCTCCTAACTGCATTCTCACAAAGCATTATTCGAGCTGAGGAGCCCACCAGAATGCAACCCAAAACACACCAGGCTTTCTGGAAAGCTCCACTGTGTTTGGAGAAAGTAAATAAGCACACACGCCAGGACTAAAGGCGGGTGTAAGAATTGAACCCAACCCCCAGGGTGCCCAGCAGAGTCCCCAGGGAAGGGCTGTCTATCCACCCTTGTCATCGGTCACTTCCATGCAAACAAGCAGCCCTCATTTAGAAAGTCACCTAACAGTGAAGTTGGTAAAAAATACAAGCTCCAAGTTTGCAAGTTTTTCTTTCAAAAGCAAAGCTGCAATTAGGAAAAAAAAAAAAAAAAAAAGGCAAGTTTGTATGTCATGATTTTAATACTAACAGGCTTCCACAGACATCTCCTTTTCTAAAACCTAAGCCCTCAGCACCAAACTTGCTGAGTCACTTTTTTTAGTACAAATGTGTGCACTATTCTGACTGCAAGAGGGCTCAAACATTCTAAGGAAAGTAGGGCACTTACCACCCTCAAAAATGATAAGGTTGGGAAATGAAACCTAAGCTATCTTTAAGAAGGCAACATTTAATTACGAAAGCTGACATCGTAGCATGTGTCTGAAACAAAACTGGCTTAAGATTCAAGGAAATTAGAAATAAATCTTTTGGGAATGATCAGAATTTAGGCTCCAAGTAGCACTGATCAAGCTTGGAGGCTTTGTGGTCTTGACATTTGTGAAGAAATAGTAAGACTCTTAAGTTTGGGGCTGAGTTTATTATATAAAGAGAATGTTAAGATGCTCTTGAGAAGATTCTTGAACCCATCTGTAATGATAACTACTGATAATTATCATGAAAGAAACTTCTCACAGGAAAGTCACCGGAAATTTCACCCATCATGACATTAACATGAAAGTCACTCCTGGCTGTGATCTCTCTTCACACAGCTTCCGGCATCCATTTGCACAGCTTCATTAACTCTCACTTTGAATCACTGCAACTGATTAGTGCTTCTCCTCCAGTATCCTCAATCACATTCCATTTAGCAAGTCCATAACCCAGCTTTGATGCCACACTCCAGAGTTCAAAAGGTTTGAGGAGCTGCCCTAACAGCAACCCCGCCCAAGCCACCTCTGCAATCCCACCTCCTAGGATTCATCTGATTACACTCACCGGCAACTCAAACCTGGAACAGTACATGCACTCTGTCTCTAAAACAATTTCCCAGGGGTGCTTCCCAGGTGGCTCAGTGGTAAAGAATCTGCCTGCCAAGCAGGAGATGCAGGTTCAACCCCTGGGTCGGGAAGAGCCCCTGGAGAAGGACTGGAAACCCACTCTAGTTTTCTTGCCTGGGAAAGCCCATGGACAGAGGAGCCTGGCAGGCTACAGTCCATGGGGTTGCAAAGAGACAAGACTTAGGGACTAAACAACAGGGAATCATATTCAAAATCTTGTAATAATTTAAGATACAGTATGAAAAAATACAATTTTCTGGGTTTGTTTTGAAGTGAAGTCGCTCAGTCTGACTCTCTGCGACCCCACAGACTGCAGCGTACCAGGCTCCTCTGTCCATGGGATTTTCCAGGCAACAGTACTGGAGTGGATTGCCATTTCCTTCTCCAGGGGATCTTCCCAACCCAGGGTTCGAACCCAGGTCTCTCGAATTGTAGACAGACGCTTTACCATCTGAGCCACCAGGGAAGTCCAGGTTTGTTTTGAAGAGAAGTGAAAGTCGCTCAGTTGTGTCCAACTCTTTGCAACCCCATTCCATACAGTCCATAGAGTTCTCCAAACCAGAATACTGGAGTGAGTAGACTTTCCCTTCTCCAGGGGATCTTCCCAACCCAGGGATTGAACCCAGGTCTCCCACATTGCAGGCAGATTCTTTTCCAGCTGAGCCACCAGGGAAATCCTACTAGTTTTGTACAAACTGTGAAACTATATACATGCCTCCTTCAGACAGCTTTGCTAAATTCAAAAATACATGTTCATCATTTCTTAGAATACATTTGCTGGTTTCAATGAGCATTTTTTTAACATTCCAGGTTTAATCATGAATTGTAGCTTCCTACTTTGAAGTTATCACTCTTCATATGTAACTTCTGATGTCTACTAACCCTAAGAAATAGTTCCTTCATAATAAAGATACAGAAAATAATTTTCTTTTATGTGTAATCACTGTTTATATTGTTTTTGAGTATGTATTTGTATTTGCTTGTATATACATAATACATATCTGGGAGAACAATCAACTGTTAATAATGGATGCCTATAGGGGAGATTTTTTTTCAATGCATATCCTTTTATATGTTTTTCTTTTTTCTATTAAAGCCATGTGAATCCATAACCTGCAAAAAAAGTTAAATTTAAAAATTATGAATAGATGAATTTAAGGTAAACAATTCTTACACTACAGTTAGATTTAAGGGGGTTTCAAAAGCCATCTTGCTCAAAAACATTTTTCCCAGTAGCCACCCTGACTTAAACCCCCCAGTCAAAAGACAACCTAATAATCTGAAGATAGTAAGTGAATTACCCCACTATCCACTATCAAATTATTGAGGATTAGTTTATCACATTAGCATAATAAAGGAGCATCACAAAGAGGCTGTGTATAGTCTCCCTACATCTTGGTTCTTTTCCTTTTTCCCTTGAGTAACTAAATCGAGTTTGTTTTACTCAAAAGAACTTTTGTATCAGTAAAAGAACTCATTTAGGGATTCTAGAAGTCCCACCCAAGACAAGTGGCGCCTCGGATTGCTATGTGAATGTTTTTACTGTCTCTATAAACATCTGCACTCCCCTCCAGTGCTCCCTATCAATCTAATCTACTCAGCCTGAGAAGGCAGGGACACAGGGCATCTTGTTCATCTCTGGATCCTCCCCAACACTGAAAACACTGCCATCCACTTAACGCAAAGCAACTATCGAAGTTCTCAGCGACACCTACCTTGAGATATTCTTGCCTGGGAAATCCCATGAACAGAGGAACCTGGAGGGCTAGCCCACGGGGTCCCAAAGAGTCAGACAAGGCTGAGCGACTACACATCGCGAGACTATGATCCCTTCTCTAGGGAACTGTGGCTGAAATTTCAAATTTAAAAATGTCAGTCCGATACTCAAGTCTGTTCTCATCTCAAACAATAATCCATTCGTTAGGGACAAAAATCCACCCATAGAGAACCTACTATGTGCCTGGCACTGACATTTAGCAACTAACTAGGCCAAAATGATCTCCCAAGATCGGAAAAGCAATATGCAGCAGATATACAGTAAATGCTTATGAGCTTTGATGAACTTATTGAACTTTTCTGTCTAAACTTGGAAAAGTCTTTCACTAATACTTTCTTAGCATAGCCGTGGACTTTAGTTTCCCATTATGCTACTAAGCACCTCTGTGGACTTTCTTGTATCAGGCCCCCCCGTCTTCATTTGTCTAGTACTTATTTTTAACTTAATGGTATAAATCAAGTGTAAATCAAGAAACATCTAATAAATTACCATAAAAATCCATAAACTGTGTGAATAACTGACATCTTAAAAAGTTATTCCTTATTTTTATCACCAAAATGTAAGAAATTATTTTTCTTTTTTCCATTATATGAAGATACACTTTGTACCACTGGTTTAGTAATGAAAGTAAGGTTTCTAAACTATTGATTCATTATTCCCATGTTTTTCTTGCTGTTGCTTTGGGTAGATCATCTGCTAGGGTCAGGAAACTGCAGCTAGTGAATCTGAGGCCTTTGGTCCACGTAAGTTGACAGGTCTGGCACAACACCAAACTACAACCTTGGACTAAGAAGCACCACTCTACAGCAGCCTACTCAGCAAAGCAGGGCTAACAACTGTTGCCCAGAAGCAGGCCAACCCCAGAGCATCACAGCTCCAGCCAGCTGGCCTGCAACAAAGTTCAAGTTTTTCTAAAGTGGGGCCCAGAAAGCAAATGTCAAGACTTACCCGTCAACCTTCCTGACCTTACACAAAGCTTTTTTTTTTTTTCCACCTGAATATACCACTGGATGTTCTTTTCACCCAAGTTGAAAAATCAGTTTTACTACTTTAATCAGTAATGATTACCAGCCAAGTAAAATAAAATTCCTTGCACATAAGTGATGCTCAATAAACACTAGGTTAACTGAAGGGGGAAAGCCCTCAATTAGTGACCACAAACTGACCTAATATTTTTCATTATCATCAGTAAACACTTTTTGGAGCTCCTGCAAGGTACAAGGGATAACAAAAGATATCAGTCAAGGATCTCAACCACAAAGAGTTATGACAGCCAACAGCTACCTTATAAAGCGTGCAGGAGCATTTGAACACATCTACACATGAAAATGCCTTCTTCCTTCTAGTTTAGTTTTCTCTGGTTGTCTACTTTTAATAGTACATGCATTTTTTTCCCTCTAGAGAAGAAAGTCAAGAAGGGGAAAAAGAGATAGGATAGATCCTAGTGTCTGACATGCTCAGTAGATACTAGAAGAACCTGAAATATACAAGAACAAATGAGGATTCTTTTCTTAATGCTGAATCACAATTTCTGTAGTAGTCACTGTATCTTAAGAGACACCATTTGGTTCACTACAAAACAGCCTCCCCCTCCACATATGTTAGATGACCCGTGTGGTCCAGCTCCTACCCCCACAGAACTGACAGATATTTTACACTACACCACAGGCTTATGCTTACATTCATAAGGAGCATTTTTTTAAAAAAAAACCTTAAGCATAAGTTGTTGGAAATACAGCACAAAGAAAGGCTTGAGTAAACTGCACTGGTACTGTAAATATATATAAATAATTTTAGACACGGGCTTGCTCCCTGGGTAGGGAAGATCCCCTGCAGGAGAGCATGGCAACCCACTCCAGTATTTTTGCCTGGGAAATCCTATGGATAGAGATGCCTGGCGGGCTACAGTTCATGGTGTTGCACAGAGGTGAACACAACTGAGTAGGCGCAGACATATGAATAGCATATGTGCATAAACTTTAATTCTAAGTAACAGAAAGTAAACCTCCTAATGTACTTATTTTCCTACTTAATGCTGTAGGAATCTGAATTCAAAAAGAATGACCAATAATCGCCTATCCTTAATGTACACTTATACCTCTTCCGCTGCCTGAAATTTTCAGGTAGTATACATGAGAGATCACATAAGCTACTTCCTTTTCTGTCACCTCTATTGTAGTATTTTCTCTGCTTCCTCTACTAAAGCATCTTTCTGGATGATAACCTAAGTTTTATCAGAGGTACAAGTGAGCTGGGAGCTTTAGGGGAATGTATTTTCCAGGAAAAAGGGAGGTAAACTCCCCGTGAGGCTTCCAGGACAGAGGAGTGACAATACTAAGGCTTAGACCCTGACCCCACCATCTAAACTTCCTGCCCCCACACACCAGGCACTCTTAATCATTTAATTCTTAATCACTTTTGGTTTCATAAGCATTTAAGCATTTATCACTATCCAAAACTAACGCATTTCTTTGTTTAATGCCTGATTCCCCATAAGTATATAATCTCCAGAAAGCAGGCCTTTTGTTTGTCTTGTTGATTCAACCCCAGCTTCCAAAATAATACCTGGTTTCTGAAAGACTCAATAAATACGATTAAATTCACATGAAATAGATTACAACATCTTAAAATACTCTAAAGAATTGTAACGTCATTCACACATCAACAGTAAAATTCTGGGGTCTTTTATCATTGTAGGGAAAAAGCAAGAGGTAAAATACACCTCCTCACCAACTCTTGCTAAATCAGATATAATAGCTGGGTGAAGGTTTTTAAGAGAAATAAACACAGCTAGTTTGGGGCTATTTATGAAAACTGAAGTTCCTTTTCCTCAACATACTGAACAGCTGCTTAACTTAGTGGGGATGGGCGCCCCTTTACCTACACCTTTTGACCCATTATTTCAGCTCTGCTTTCTGAACTGACACACTGAGGAAAGGGTCCTTTTGGCGAAGAGGGTGAGATTTAAAAAAAGAAGAAGCAAGTCGTATTATAAACAAACACAAAACCCAGGGAGTAATAATGCTTCTAACAAAATACGAAGTTGAGCCACAGCCACTTCTCTTACTACAGAGTGAGCAATTTCTGGTTAATGACAGTAGAATTCAGTCAAGCGTAAGTCAAGCTACGACAGAACCGAGTTTCTTTTCAAGGGTTGGGAAAGTGAAGCTGCTGGGAGGTAGAGAAAAAAGCAGCGGTTTGGCACTAAGGAAGCTGAGAGCTCATTTAAAACAGTCTTTACTTGAATTCCTTAACCACCTTTCTCCACTAGATCGCCACACCCCACTGATGATAACGTTCCTTTAGATGCAAACTACAGTGATTTCGGGCATCCGTTTCCTAAATCACTGAAACTGCGATACTTATCCACACGGCGGAAGACAGGACAGCGTGATTAAAAAAAAAAAAAAAGCGTACCCGGGCTTTCGGCACGAGGTACACCGGGCAGGGGACCTAAGCCAAGTCAGCCCCTCTGCGCCAAGTTTCCCGGTCTGTAAAAGGGCATAAAAGTTACCTCCCACGGGGAACGGTTACCAGAACCCAGCGTGATGACCGGCCCCAGGCGCAGCGCCTGCGTACAGCGGCCGCCCCGCTCCCCAGCGGAAGGGCCATAGCCAAGATCTGGAAGGATTATTCAGCTCCCAAGCCTGGGACTGAGGATGGAGTCGAGTAACTAAGTACATCACCTGCTAGCGTGCATCTCGGCCCGCCCCACGCGGGGGCCGAGAGGACGCGAGCATCTATCTCCCCGCCCGGCCGGCCCAGCCCGGCCCAGCCCCCGTTTCCCCAAGAGGACCGGCCCGCCGCGACCCCCGGCGCTCCCGGAGCGGGCGGGCCGGGCGAGGCCGCGAGCGGGCGCCCAGTACTCACCTCCGGCCGGCGGCGTGCGGCCAGCCGTCCCCAGGCGGCGGCGAAGTCGGGCGGCGGGGCTCGCGGGCTCCGGAAGACCAGGGAGAACACGGTCCCCAGCAGGAACGCGGCCGCGGCGCAGCCCAGGTACAGGCTGAGCCTGAGTAGGAC
>SJYW01050682.1:986630-1040212 GCA_006410735.1 Raphicerus campestris
GCCAGGAGAAATAGCAACAATCTCAGATATGCAGATGATACCACTCTAATGGTAGAAAGTGAAGAGGAACTAAACAGCCTCTTGATGAGGGTGAAAGAGGAGAGTGGAAAAGCTGGCTTAAAACTCAACATTCAAAAACCTAAGATCATAGCATCCAGACCCATTAGTTCATGGCAAATAAATAAATAAAAAGCAGCAACAGTAGCAAATATTATCTTCTTGGGCTCTAAAATCACTGCAGACAGTGACTGCAGCCACAAAATTAAGACACTTGCACCTTGGAAGAAATGCTATGACAAACCTAGAGAGCATATTAAAAAACAAAAACATCACTTTGCTGAAAAAGGCTATGGCTTTTCCAGTAGTCATCTACAGATATGAGAGTTGGACCATAAAGAAGGAGCATCAAAGAACTGATGCTTTTGAATTATGGTGTTGGAGAAGATTCTTGAGAGTTCCTTGGGCAGAAAGGAGATCAAACCAGTCAGTCAATCCTAAAAGAAATCAACCCTGAATATTCACTGGAAGAAGGAGTGATGCTAAAGCTGAAGCTTCCATCTTTCAGCCACCTGATATGAAGAGCCGACTCATTGGAAAAGACCCTGACACTGGGAAAGATTGAAGGCAAAAGGAGAAGAGGGTGGCAGAGGATTAAATGGTTAGATAGTATCACTGACTCAGTGTACAGGAATCTGAGCAAACCCTGGGAGAAAGTGAAGGACAGGAAAGCCCGGTGTGTTGCAGTCCATGAGCTTGACATGATTTAGTAACTGAACAACAACAGAAATGAGCACACCTGGCACCCAGATCCTGGTTTCTAAACACTACTCTCCAATAAAATGAACCAGGACTCCATGGAGAAATGGTGGGTTCCATGAGCCTAGAAAATCTCTAGTGCTAGAAAGTTAGGAAAGACTCAAAAATGATGAGGACATATCAAAAGGACAGAAAGGCCAACTGGAAAAGGCTCCCAAAGGTCAAAGCTGGGACAATGTAAACAACAAAATAAGTAATGATAGTATTGGATTATAGCTTATTGAGCAAAAACAAGTATCTAAAATATATTGATATGAATAAATAATTGAATGTGGTGCCCTTGTATTAAAATTCTAATTAATAAATGTAGAAAGAATGATGGATATAGAAATCAACCTTTGGCAAACACTACAGTAATAACGTTTGCAGGTAATAACCATCACTGGATGCTAAAATTTATGGAGAAAGTATCATGAGATATAAAACAGCTGTGTAGTGTCATGGTACCTCTCTGACAAGAGATTATGATTTGCAAAGGGAAAATGATAACTTCAAAGTGGATAAACTAGGAAAACACCACCCTCAACCAAGCAATCAAAGTGAGCATCACTGGTGATATGAATACCACCTTTAATGTCTGTGTTTGAGCTGAATCGTACCCTCCAAAATCCCTGTGTTGGAGACCTAGGCCTGAGTACCACAGGATGTGGCTGTGTGTAGAGATGAGGCCTTAAAGGGGTAATAAAGGTAAATGAGATCATTAGGGTGGGCTGTAATCCCATATGACTGGTGTCCTTATAAGAAGAGGAAATCAGGATGAAGACCCAGAGAGGGTCATCATCGACAAGCCAAGGTAAGAGGCGTCAGGAGGAACCAACCCTGCTGAGACCCTGATCTCCAACTTCTAGCCTCCAAGATGTGAGACCACAAATGTCTGCTGTCTAACCTAACTGTTCCCTGCCCCACCCCCAAGCTGGGCTATTTTGTTACCGCAGCCACAGGAAACTCACACAGGCTGATGTGATGCAACAAGGAAGGCAAAACTCCACTTGTATGGTGCTCTTGTCCAAGACACCTAAACTCAACCCCACTGTGAGAAAAACATCAGGTAATCCCAAACTGAAGGATGCTCTTCAAAGTGACCATCCTGGACTCTTCAGGTGTCCAGGTGCTGAAAGATCAAGAAACTAAGGAACCACGCCACACTGGGCGGTGAGGAGACAGGTGAGGTCCTAAGCGGAAAAGCTGACAAGATCCAAAGCACAACTGCAGACTAGCTAATATCACTGCTAATCTCCTGGTTTTAAGAATTGTACTTTAGGACTGCCCTGGTGGTACAGTGGATAGGAATCTGCCTCCCCATGTAGGGGATACAGGTTTGATTCCTGGTCTGGAAATATTCCACAAGCCCTGGAGCAACTAAGTCCCTGAACTGAAACTACTGAGCCCATGCTCTAGAACCTTCCAGCTGCAACTACCAAGCCCATGTTCTAGAACCTTCCGGCCACAACTACTGAGCCTGAGTGTTGAAACTACTGAAGCCCGGGTGCTTACAGCCTGTGATCTGGACCAAGAGAAGCCACCACAATGAGAAGCCTTCGCACCTCTACAGAGAATAGCCCCCACTTGCCACAACTAAAGAAAGCTCGAGTGCAGCTATGAAGACCCAGCCCAGCCAAAAATAAAATCAATATTAAAAAAAAGAATTGTACCTTAAAATATTAACATTAGGATGAGCTGGGTATATGGGAACTCTGTCTTATTTTGCAATTTTTCTTTTTTTTCCTCGTCTAAAATAATTTCAAATAAAAATCTAAAAAAAAAAAATCACTAGAGGTTGTCAACTGGTGATCAGCTGACCCAATTCAGTCTGCAGATGTATATACTCTGGTTGAAAATGTTTAAAGCAAATTTGAATAAGCTGCCAACAATACAAATCCAGAGATGCAATTTTACATCCAGATGTATGGCCTCCTTTCAAAACATCAGAAGTTGTGGCATTACCGCCGAGGAAGCCGCATCACACGCCCCCATCCTTGGGACCAAAGGCCCCAGTGTCCCAGAGCCGTGTTCGCACACTGCACGGCTCAGCCCAGGCAGCCAGACGGCTTAAGAGGGTACAGAATCCCAAGGGCACATGGGTCCCAGCCCCCCACAGGGCGGAGCCCAGGGCTTCCTCCAGAGCCCTAGTCCACAAGCACCTGGGCATCCTGAGACTCAGACAGAAGTCCAGGTGCTAGAATTCATCAGGGCTTCTGTTCTCACAGTCCACAGCTTGGGGAGCTGCACACCATCATTTAGATGCTACAGCACTCAAGGTGCACGACCCCCCATAGGTGATCCTGGGGAAACTGCACCCACTTGCCTGCCACCCTCTAGCCCAGGACAGGCTCATGGTCCAGGCAGACCAACGTACATACCTTCCCTCCTGCTCTCTCCTGGGACCTCCCATGGTGACGAGGGGACATACACAGAGAGGCAACCCTCATTCAGCACCAGCACAGTGTCCCTAACCAGCCTGGACCACCCTTGGGCGGAGCTCCTCCAATCCTGCGAGCTAAAAGTGCCCTCTGGAAAACTCTCTCTTCGCTAAAGTCAGCCGAAGCCAGAGTCTGTTCCTGTGTTGCAGACTATGAACTGAACACGCACTAACTACTTCCTAGGTGGGTGTCATTATCCTGGCTTACTAAGGCTGAAACAGAGGCAGGGAGGCTAGCACCCCATTGGGGAGCGCACAGCTGTTATTTGTTGAGTCAGTGTATGAGCCAATGAATAAACATCATCTCGGAGGACAAATTATACCTGTGATACTTTTGTGATGCAGATTTTCTTACTACCCACTAGATTACTCACCTCTCTGACTCCAAAATAACTTCAGGTGGGCAATACCAGCCCCTTCCACGAGGCTCACACTGTGAATTGCGATGGCAGCCACACTTTCCCCAGTATCTGGGCTGGTCACTGTGGTCCCCATCCTGCCTGGGTCTCCTCCCCCGTCGTGGCTGCAGCAGCTCCCACTGAGAGGCACACGGAAGCCTCGGGTCAGAGGCAGGCAGACCCAGCACAGTCTGGCTCTGTCCACAGCCCCGTCACTGGTCCTCCGGGAGATGGTATCAGATATACAGAGGGACAGACCCTCCATTTTGACCACTTCCCAGAGTCCTGCTACTGGAACATCACCAATATTGGGCTCAACCCCTTCCAAACTTCATGACAAGCCTGATGGATGGACGGCCTGTCTTTGGGACTGACAGTCAGATGGAGTGAAGGCCAATAGATGAGTGAATTTTAGACAACAGTCATTGAAACTGACAGCACTTAGTGCTTCAAGATACTGACTTTTGGCTTTCTAATTCTCAGAGTTTCCAAAGAATCTGCTTCTCTCAGTTTGCTTCTTTCTGAGGGTAACAAAGGTCTCATCTTCACTGGAGACGCAAGAGATGCGGGTTTGATCCCTGAGTTGGGAAGATTCCCTGCAGAAGGAAATGCCAACTCATTCCAGTGTTCTTGCCTGGGAGATCCCATGGACAGAGGAGCCTGGTGGGCTACAGTCCATGGGGTCACACAGAGTTGGACATGACTAAGTGACCGGGCATGCACGCACACATCTTCATTGACCAAGGAAAGGTGACCGTTCCGTCTTGATTCTCAAATAAAGGTTCTGACTAGCGGCTAAGAGCAATCTAACTGGCCAGAGCTCTGCCATTTCTGAAGCATCTTTTAGGCAGGGGACTCTGGCACTTGCCCCAGAATTGACTACAGCAAGGAGGTGCCCTCGGTGACTTCTCGAGGGTGGTGTACATCTGCTCCCCATTCCCATCTCCTCCATCTGGACTGTCTGTCGCCAACAGTCTGTACCCTGCTGCCTGCTGCCTGGCCACATGCTCTGAGCTGGGAAGGGTCACAGCCCTGCAGGCTCCCCATGCAAGACAGGACACTCAGAGAAGCCGCAGGAACCCATCAGCAGAGACCTGCAAATCAGCACAACTGGCATCAGCCAAAGGATGGGTCAGAATCTGGACTGTTTGACGGTTTGGGGAGCAAGGAATGTGAAGCAAGAAGGCACTGTGATGGTCTGAGCATGGGCTCTGACGATACACACTCTGGGTACCAGGCACGCCCGACACAGAGACTCTGAACAAGGCTGCAGCAGGAGCCCAGGCCACACTGGCCATCATGGTCTGCCTGACCAGGTCCCCATCCACAGGCAGCACGGAACATTTAATGAGCACAGGGGTCTCCAAGCAAAGCCCCCTGATATCAGGGTAGTGGACTCTAGTTTATTTCACTGTACCTGTAACTGACTTGAGTTGGTTTCCTAAAAAAAGAAAAAATAGTGAGAGCATTGTTTTAATGTAAAGAATCAAGTGGCATGACATTAAAGAGAATGAAATAATGCCATTTGTAGCAACACGGATAGACCTAGAGATTGTCATACTGTGTGAAGTAAGTCAGACAGAGAAGGGGAAATAGTGCATGAAATCCCTTATATGGGAAAGCTAAAGAGAAACTGTACAAATGAACTCATTTACAAAACAGAAACAGACTCACAGACTTAGAGAATGAACTTATGGTTGCTGGGGGCAACGGGGTAGAGACGGACGGGAGAAAGGGACAGTTAGGGAGTTTGGGATGGACAGGTACACACTGCTGTATTTAAAATGAATAACCAACAGGGACGTACTGTACAGCACAGGGAACTCTGCTCAGTGTTATGTGGCAGCCTGGATGGGAGAGGGGTTTGGGGGAGTACTGGGGTGTGTGTGTGCATGTGTGTCTGTATGTGTGCTACATCAGAGTGTGTGCATATATGTGTGTTTAGGTGTGTGTACTGTGTGTGTGTGTCTGTGTCTGTATGTGTGCTGGATCTGGTGGTGCACATATTATTTGTGTGGCAGTGTGTGTCCTGGGGATGTGTGTGTGTGCACATGGACATCCATGCCCTGTGAACTCACTGGGGGTCTGGACACCAAGAAGCCCTGCATTTAGTCCTCTGTCCCCATCTCCCCTGCCCACTCAGCCTCCTATCTCAGCTTCAGGACCTTGTTCCCAAGTCCCCAACTCCCCAGCACCTGCAGCCCTGGCTCAGCCTACCCCCCGACATCCACCAAGACTAACAGCTCCCTTTAGGGCCACTTCAACCTCAAACACACACTGCTTCCAGAATCATTCAGAGCAAGCCTTCTCTGCTTTTATGCACTTGGATTACAGACTTGCAGTACCTCCATGCCACATCATAAAACCCCCAACACCAGAAGCCCTAAAAATGCCTCTATTTCACACTAGAACAAAATTTCCAACACAGGCGCACCCGCTGAGCTCATTTTGCCTAGTTAGCTGCCTCCTCTGGATGGCAGCTAGGGAAGAGCCTCTGGCCCGGGTGAGCATCCTCTCCATAGAAAGAGGAGCCACACAAATACACACAAATAACACAAATCAGGACAGAGCTACTTATATGGTGCTGCTGCCTCTGAGCTCAGCACTCGTTCAACAAATATTTTCTGAGACAAAGCTCAATGCCAGGCATCAAGAGGAAGGAATAGATGGTTCCAAATGGGGTCCAGGGCAGCTTCCCCACAAATGCACAGGCTCGTTTAACAGATGGTCAGTTTGAACTCTTATTTTGATTCCACTCCTCTCTAGCTACTCTGCCCTTTCACATATACTTTCTATACACCCACAACTCTTGTGAGTTCAGCTACTGAGAGTCCTCAACTGCTAGAATTGCTTTTAGTAGGCAAGAGCTTCCTGTCCAAGGTCACTCCCTTCCTGTACAGCCCTCAGTCATGTACTGGACTAAAGGTGAGAGGCCCTAACTTTCAACGGGACCATTTTCAAGGGCCATCCCAGCTTCACAGCTCACCACGGGGTCACATTTAGTCTTTGTTGAGACTGCATCACAGGCCGCCTTCTCCTTCTACTCAGCCTTCCTTCCTTTCCCATATAAGTCAAGCTTGCAATGCCTCTTGAATAAACTTCTTGCACACAAATGTCAAAAAAGAAGAGATGGTCAGTTTGCATAAATAGTCAGATGCGATCCTCAGAGGCGGCACTAGTACAGAACAAAGACGTTAAAGAGGGAGACGGGGTTCTTCCCTGGGGAGATCAGAGAGGGCTTCGTGGAGGAGGCAGTAATGACTCCAGTGACCTTGACACAGGTGGGACTAGACCCCAGAGATGTGGAAGGCCTTCCAGATGACAGGAGAGGCGCACACAAAGGCAGAGGCCCACCAGGCCCAGACTTCACGGGAGAGCGAGTGTTTCTGTTCCTCTGGACAGAGGTTCAAGCAGAAAGTCACACTGGAAAGGTCCACTCAAGACTGACCGTGCGGCCCGAAGTTGAAATGCGTCTTCAGGGAAACCTGAGTCACTGAACAATTTTAAATAGCTGAGTAAGACCACCTGTGTTTCTGGAAGATAAGCTTGGGAACTCGGAAAGAATCAAGCAGGGAGAATAGTCAGGAAGCTTCTAGCTCAGGCAGAACCAAACCAGCAATGAGACTCCAAACCAGGGGTGGGGCAGCGGGAAGGAGAAGGTGAGGGATGCTCAGAAAACAGGGTCACAGCTGGTCCCACCCAGAGGCCAGGAGCCAGGAGGGCACCAGGGAACCAGACTCTGAGCAGAAGGAAGGCGATACAGTGACAGGAGGTCAGACACAGAGGACATGCAGGCTGGGGGGTAACATGCCCACCTGCATACCTGGGGTGGAGAAACCTGCCAGGGAACAGGAGTGAGGCCATGGAGGAACGTGGGTTTTGCGTCACCAGGAACATCAGTCCGGAAGTGGTGGCTGAAATCAAGGCAACCCCATGAATTCAGAGAAGTAAACGTTTCTGCAGACAGAGTTGGAGCAGGTGGCGCAGTGGAGGAAGGGCTGATACCAGAGAAAGGGCACCGCCTGCAGGGGGACACGTCCTGCAGACCCGGAAGTGGGAGCCTCAGGGGCTGCAGGGGGTGGGGTGGGCTTTGACAGAGCACAGGCAAGCAGAGGACTCTGGAGATGTGCTGCGTGCAGGCTAAGTCGCTTCAGTCGTGTCTGACTCCCTGTTATCCCATGGACGATAGCCCACCAGGCTCCTCTGTCTATGGGGATTGTCCAGGCAAGAATACTGGAGGAATCTTCCCAACCCAGGGATGGAACCCAAGTCTCTTATGTCTCCTGTATTGGCAGGTGGGTTCTTTACCACTAGCACCACCTGGGAAGCTCCTCTGAAAACATGTGAGACCATCTCTGCAGTGTGGAAATGTGTATAGAAAGTGGAGATGGTAAAAATCAACCGAGTTTGAAGAAGAGAAGGGGGAGGTGGGTGTTGAATAAGATCGCTGAAACATGGGATCCCGCGAAGTCACTTCTGCAAGGACATACCCAAAAGGACTGAAAGTAGGATCTGGGAGAATGTTTGCACACACACACATTCATGGCAGCATTACGTACAATAGCCTAAATGTGGGAACAGCCCAAGTGTTCACTGATGGATGTGTGGATGAACAAAGTGTGGTCCACCCACACCATAGACTAGGATTCGGCCTTAAAAAGAAGGACATTCTGGGGCTTCCCTGGCAGTCCAAATGGTTAAATTTCTGCTCTTCTACTGCAGGGGNCCACCTGCATACCTGGGGTGGAGAAACCTGCCAGGGAACAGGAGTGAGGCCATGGAGGAACGTGGGTTTTGCGTCACCAGGAACATCAGTCCGGAAGTGGTGGCTGAAATCAAGGCAACCCCATGAATTCAGAGAAGTAAACGTTTCTGCAGACAGAGTTGGAGCAGGTGGCGCAGTGGAGGAAGGGCTGATACCAGAGAAAGGGCATCGCCTGCAGGGGGACACGTCCTGCAGACCCGGAAGTGGGAGCCTCAGGGGCTGCAGGGGGTGGGGTGGGCTTTGACAGAGCACAGGCAAGCAGAGGACTCTGGAGATGTGCTGCGTGCAGGCTAAGTCGCTTCAGTCGTGTCTGACTCCCTGTTATCCCATGGACGATAGCCCACCAGGCTCCTCTGTCTATGGGGATTGTCCAGGCAAGAATACTGGAGGAATCTTCCCAACCCAGGGATGGAACCCAAGTCTCTTATGTCTCCTGTATTGGCAGGTGGGTTCTTTACCACTAGCACCACCTGGGAAGCTCCTCTGAAAACATGTGAGACCATCTCTGCAGTGTGGAAATGTGTATAGAAAGTGGAGATGGTAAAAATCAACCGAGTTTGAAGAAGAGAAGGGGGAGGTGGGTGTTGAATAAGATCGCTGAAACATGGGATCCCGCGAAGTCACTTCTGCAAGGACATACCCAAAAGGACTGAAAGTAGGATCTGGGAGAATGTTTGCACACACACACATTCATGGCAGCATTACGTACAATAGCCTAAATGTGGGAACAGCCCAAGTGTTCACTGATGGATGTGTNGACATACCCAAAAGGACTGAAAGTAGGATCTGGGAGAAATGTTTGCACACACACACATTCATGGCAGCATTACGTACAATAGCCTAAATGTGGGAACAGCCCAAGTGTTCACTGATGGATGTGTGGATGAACAAAGTGTGGTCCACCCACACCATAGACTAGGATTCGGCCTTAAAAAGAAGGACATTCTGGGGCTTCCCTGGCAGTCCAAATGGTTAAATTTCTGCTCTTCTACTGCAGGGGGCGCAGGTTCGACCCCTGGTCTGGGAACTAGGATTCCGAATGCTTCACAGCGAGGCCATAAAAGATAAAAAAAAAAACAAAAAAAAACAAAAAAAGGAGGACATTCTGTTTCTTCTGTTCTGACTTTTGCTATCACACAGATGAAACTTGAGGACTTGATGCTCAGTGAAATAAGCCAGACACGAAGAGACAAATCCTCTCTGATTCTACTTACACGAAGGCCCCAGAGTAGTCAAAGCCACAGAGATGGAAAGGAAAAGGGTGTGTGCCGGGCGGGGACTGAGGATGAGGAGGGGGAATTCACGTTTAATGAGGACAGAGTTTTGGTTTTTTGAAATCAGGAGAGTTCTGGGGAGGGATGGTGGGGAAGGATGCGCACCANACTATCATATAAGAAATGAAGCGCCAGTCTATGTTCAAAACAGGATGCAGGATGCTTGGGGCTGGTGTACGGGATGAGTAGGGAAGATGGGGTGGGAAGGGAGGTGGGAGGGGGCTTCGGGATTGGGAGATCATGTAAACCTGTGGCTGATTCATGTCAATGTATGGCAAAACCAATACAGTACTGTAAAATAGAATTTAAAAAAAAATAGTAGACTGCTAAAACTTAAGGAAACATACTATAGCATTTGGAAGAGGAAAACTAACCTGTGAACAAAATTTTAGGACATTGATATATAAATTATGCTGAGTGGGCCTCTTCAAGTAAAAATATTCCTGTTGGGAAACTTTCAGGGAGAAGTGTCTTTGTATTAAGCTTCAAAGAGAAAGAGAATTACAAAGGAAAGTAGTGTACACTGAATCAGCTGGTATCAAGACAAAGAATTGACAAGGGTAGAGCCCCCAAAGAGGATAATTTCAATTTATCCAGTTTATTCAATTTCAATTTATTTCAGTTTTGACCTGAAATTTAGGGAAGCAGAGTATGTCAATTGTCTACTGTCATATTACAAACTACCACCAAGTAACAACCACTGGATATGCTTATGATTTTGCAGGTCAGTCAATGGTCTGGGGTCAGTTGGGTCAGTTCTCCTCTTCTTGCCTGAGCCACTCATGATGCTGTGATCTCCTGGTGCACAAGCTAGGACTATTCTGGCTATGGAGCCTCCATTAACATGGCTTGTCTCTGTTCCCTGAGTTCTCATCCTTCCACGAGATTGCTTGGGTCTCTTCACATGACCAAACCAGAGATGTGATATGCGAGTTCTTTTTAAGCTTTTGCTTGTGTTACATTTGTTAACATCCCATTGGCCAAAGCAAATCATATTGGCACAGCCAGGAATTAAATGAGAGGGGGCCTACATACATGTGTGCTCAGCTTTGTCAGTCTTTGGAACCAATGAATTACATCTCTCCATGTTTAAATCCATATGAAGGCCCCCTCCCAGGTGGTACAGCAGTAAAGAATCTGCTTCCAGTGCAGGAGACTCAGGTGCAGTCCCTGGGTGGGGAAGACTCCCTGGAGGAGGGCATTAACAACCCACTCCAGTATTCCTGCCTGGAGAATCCCACGGTCAGGGGAGGTTCACTGGCTACAGTCCACAGGGTTGCAAAGGATCAAACACGACTGAAGCGACTGGGCATGCATGATATGGCTTACCAGGTGTTCTTTTCTCTACACTTTCACATTAAAAATATTGGGTACCTACTGTATTTCCTGTTGCTGCTATACCAAATTACTACAAACTTAGTGGTTTAAAACAACATGAATTTATCTTACTGTTCTGAAGGTCAAAAGTAAAATTAAGGTGTGACCTGGGCTGCTTTTCTTCTGGAGGCTTCAAGGGGAGAATCCTTTTTCTTTCCTTTGTCAGTTTACAGTGCATTACAAGTTGCCTCAGTGGTGTCGGACTCTTGGCAACCCTATGGACTGTAGCCCACCAGGCTCCTCTGTCCATGTCTAATCTCCAGCTTCTATCAAATATACAGAAGGGTATTAACTGTATCACCACGGTGTATATTACAAGCTCTTGCTTCCATGGCCATGTTTTGTTTTTATTACTGACCTCAAATCTCCTGTCTCCCCTCTTCTAAAGACCCTTGGGATTACATTGAGCTCACCTGGGATAACCTAGGTTGCTGTTCCCATCTGAAGATCCTTAATCACATCACCGGTTTGGGATTAGCAGGCCGCCATCTGTGGGGTGCCACTGCTCTGTCGCACCTACTATGTGCTTGGGAGTTCAAACACAAAAAAGGGCTGCATTCAATATAGTGGACGGAGATAATTTTTCTCAGATTGTTTGAACCACCCATCTCATTTACCAGTAGTCAGAGGACTTTCTCACGTGTTTACCAGCCCCTGGCCCACAGAGCTGTTTAAACCGAACTTTGCTGATATAAGCATATTTATATCAGCTGCCTCCATATTTATCATTACTCTTGCTGTTTGGGTACAACATCACAAGACCATCAAAGCGGCTTTCCTCGTTGGCAGCGGAGGCGGCAGCAGTTAACACCTGGGCGGTGCAGGGCACAGCCGAGGGTCCAGAGGTCACTTTCTTCCCTCGTCCCTTTCCGTTCGAGAGGGCGCCCGCTGGCCAGGCCCCGCGCCCCCGGGAGCGGGGCGGGCTCGCCACGCTCTGTGACGCCCGCCCCGAGGAGCCTCCGGTACCGCCCGGTTCCCGCGGGACCAGCGGCGCGGGCCCAGGCGGCCTCCTTTCCCGTTCCGCTCTCTCCGCCTCCGGAAGCTCGGGCGGCCGCCGGGGCCGCGTGGAGGGGCTGCGGGAGCGCGCGCGCGCGGGCGCACGCCCGGGACGCCGGCGGCGCGAGGAGTTTGCTGCTGCGGCGCTGGGTGAGCTGCGCGCGGGTGACCCTTCCTCCGCGCCCCGCGCCCCCCGTTCGGGATCCGTTTCCCCTCTTCGGGGCCCAGGCCGCGGCGAGCGCACAGGGTCGGTATGCGGAAGGCGGACCGGCCAGGCCGCCCCCCCCACCCCGTCCCCGCCCCAGCCCTCCAGGCCCCGCCGCCTCTGCGGCCCGGGCAGCCTGTCGGTAGGCGGGTGTAACCCACACAGAGGCGTCGGGAGCCGGCGCGATCGCAGGGCCAGCGCCCCTCGTCGGCCGCGCTGGGATGGCCGGGCCTGACCTCGGAGCGCTTTCGCGGGGTGGCGTGGGGTCAGGGTCGGCCGTGAATTAAGATGTGATAGCCCCCCACCCCGTCCCGGGAGATCCTGGCTAAGGTCTCCCCTGCCCACCTCCGCGGAACTTGACCCTGAACTCAGAGGAGGGAGGGGGATGTCAGTTATACGCTACCTCGTGGCATCCGAAGAGGGCAGTGTAAGGAATCTCAGACCCTGAAAGACAGGTGTTTCCTTTGGGCTGAGATTTTCGGGTATCCAATAGGTTACCTTCTTTGGACCAAATCACATGTCTTAACTACACATGTCCCAGTATCTAAAATGACAGTTAAAAATGCCAGATTCCTCTGTGTTTTCCTGATGTAAGGCGAAAGCATTGGTATTTGTATTGCTGGTTCTGCAAGGACTCTACGAATCATGGGTGTCTTTCACTTTTCACTTTCATGCATTGGAGAAGGAAATGGTAACCCACTCCAGTGTTCTTTCCTGGAGAATCCCAGGGACAGGGTAGCCTAGTGGGCTGCTGTCTATGAGGTCGCACAGAGTCGGTCACGGCTGAAGTGACTTAGCAGCAAATGAATTTGCCAACAAAGGTCCGTTTAGTCAAGGCTATGGTTTTTCCAGTGGTCATGTATGGATGAGAGAGTTGGACTGTGAAGAAAGCGGAGTGCCAAAGAATTGATGCTTTTGAATTGTGGTGTTGGAGAAGACTGTTGAGAGTCCCTTGGACTGCAAGGAGATCCAACCAGTCCATTCTGGAGGAGATCAGCCCTGGGTGTTCCTTGGAAGGAATGATGTTAAGCTGAAACTCTAGTACTTTGGCCACCTCATGCGAAGAGTTGACTCATTGGAAAAGACTCTGATGCTGGGAGGGATTGAGGGCAGGAGGAGAAGGGGACGACAGAGGATGAGATGGCTTGATGGCATCACCGACTCGATGGACATGAGTCTGCGTGAACTCCGGGAGATGGTGATGGACAGGGAGGCCTGGTGTGCTGCGATTCATGGGGTCACCAAGAGTCGGACATGACTGAGCAACTGAACTGAACTGACTCCTGGGCAGCTTTGACAAGTACTTGTTCTTATTGAGTATCAGCAGGGTTACTGCAGCCTAATGAACTGTCATTTGATTTTTACGTTTTCCCAATATGTTGTAAAGAGAAACTTTACTATCTTATTAAGTCCATATTTTTATTACTCTTTAATGTAAATTGAGTCTCACTAACTGAAGTGAAGGTTATCAGAAGGACTGCTTAGTGGTTGGGACAATTGGATATTTTTTCTGTTCATTAAGTCACCTGAATGCTTCAGTTCCTCAGTCATATCCCAACTCTTTGCAACCCCATGGACTGTAGCACACCAGGCCTCCCTGTCCATCACCAACTCCCCGAGCTTACTCAAACTCATGCCCATTGAGTTGCTGATCCCATCCAAACATCTCATCTTCTGTCGTCCCCTTCTCCTCCTGCCTTCAATCTTTCCCAGCATCAGGGTCTTTTCTAATGAGTCATTTCTTCGCATCAGGTGGCCAAAGGATTGGAGTTTCAGCTTCAGCATCAGTCCTTCCAATGAATATTCAGGACTGATTTCCTTTAGGATAGACTGGTTGGATCTCCTTGCGTCCAAGGGACTCCCAAGAGTCTTCTCCAACTCCACAGTTCAAAAGCATCAATTTTTTGGCACTCAGCTTTCTTTATAGTCTATCTCTCACATCCATACATGACTACTGGAAAAACCTGAATGTTTAAGTCTTTACAGTAACCCATCTGTTGGATGTTAGGAACCTAAATCTATAAACCTGAAAAGTCTCCCAGACACTGATCTCTACACCCCTTCTTATGAACTGTGACCGTGTAGGAAGACAGATGCTTACAATTGTTGGGGACTATAGGAACCTTGTGGGGCTTCCCTGGTGGCTCAGATGGTAAAGAATCCATCTGCAATGCACGAGACCTGAGTTTGATCCTTGGGTTGGGAAGATACCCTGCAGAAGGGAATGTCTACCCACTCTAGTATTCTTGCCTGGAGAATTCCATGGACAGAGGAGCCTAACAGACTTCCGTCCGAGGGGTCGCAAAGAGTCGGACATGACTGAGTGACTTTCACACTCACAGGGATCTTGTAAATGCAGATAAGGGGATAGTTGCTTCTAGTTTGTGGGGTAGGAAGGGAATGAAGGACAGCTATGGAAAATTATCCAGGAAAAAAACTCAGGTGAAAGAGGTGATTTTTCTGCTTACATAGCTGGCTGGGCTCAATCATGTCCAACTTTGCAACCCCATGGACTGTAGCCTACCAGGCTTCTCGCTCCATGGAATTTTCCAGACAAAAATACTGGAGCAGGTTGCCATTTCCTCCTCTAAGGGTATCTTCCTGACCCAAGGATTGAACCCATGTCTCCAGTGTCCCCTGCATTGGCAGGCATATTCTTTAATACTGTGCCACCTGGAAAGCCCTACATAGCTGGCTCAATCTTAAATCTCCTAATTCCAAACTCCTTCATCAGATAAACATTGTTTGGATATCTAGTATTTGTCAGGTCTAACTTCAGATGCTAGGATATAAAGATGAGCAAGGTACCAGGAGTTCCCAGTTTGGTAAGAAGACAGGGAAAGCAGGAAACAGCTATGAAAAATGGATTTCACAGAAGTATCTGTAGTCATTTGGTTTAGACTTTGGGATTTAGACCTAGCTCATGTAGGGTTGGGAAAGGTCATATCCTCCAGACACACAAATTTCCTCTGCAGCACCCCAGCAAATAGCCATCTAGTATTTGCTCCAACAATATCTAGTGATTTGTGGCTAGATGACTTGTGGCTCATAATCCTTGAAGGGAGCTCATTCCATTTTTGAGCAATTCTGATGTTAAACTCAGAACAGCTTTCTTATGCATTCTATTTATTGATGCAAGTTCTGTCTCTGGAGCTGCAAATAATAGCTCTCAAGTCTGTTTCATATCACTACTCTTCAAGTATCTGAACACACCCATTCCCTTAGTTATTTCTTTTATTTCTGTGATCCCTTGGTTGGTAAACCATTAATCATAACTCAGGTTCTAGACTCTTTGCCATAGCACTCAAAGCTAAGTGCTTCATCCAAAAGGTGGTTTGAGCAAGCAGAATATGATGTGAGTTGTATGATGCTACCCCAGGTTTGTCACCCTCCTTGCCAGAAATACCTGGGAAAATCTTTACTGTCTTTGGAAAGGTGGTTTGATCACAAGCTCAGTTTGGGATAGAGACTCACAAATCAGTTCAAAGTTCTGAATTCTTATTACCTAGGTTAACACTTAAATTTACCTAAGGCTACTAGTTTATGGCAGAAAGTGAAGAAGAACTAAAGCGCCTCTTGATGAAAATGAAAGAAGAATGTGAAAAAGTTGGCTTAAAGCTCAACATTCAGAAAACTAAGATAATGACATCCGGTGGGGATGGCAAATAGATGGGGAAACAGTGGCTCACTTTATTTTTCTGGGCTCCAAAGTCACTGCAGATGGTGATTGCAGCCATGAAATTAAGACACTTAACTCCTTGGAAGGAAAGTTATGACCAACCTAGACAAAGACATAACTTTGCCAACAAAGGTCCGTCTAGTCAAGGCTATGGTTTTTCCAGTGGTCATGTATGGATGTGAGAGTTGGACTATAAAGAAAGCTGAGCGCCAAAGAATTGATGCTTTTGAAATGTGGTGTTGGAGAAGACTCTTGAGAGTCCCTTGGACTGCAAGGAGATCCAACCACTCCATCCTAAAGGAGATCAGTCCTGGGTGTTTATTGGAAGGACTGATGGTGAAGCTGAACTCCAAAACTTTGGCCACCTAATGCGAAGAGCTGACTCATTTGAAAAGACCCTGGTGCTGGGAAAGATTGAGGGCAGGAGGAGAAGGGGATGGACAGAGGATGAGATGCTTGGATGACATCACCAACTCGATGGACATGGGTTTGGGTGAACTCTGGGATTTGGTGATGGACAGGGAGGCCTGGCATGCTGCGGTTCATGGGGTTGCAAAGAGTCGAACACAACTGAGCAACTGAACTGAACTAGTTTATTCAGTTTGTGATGCCAGTGAGATTTGTTCCAGATTATTTTGCTAGAGGAAAACTGCTGCACGGCAAATATATCCAGCAAAATATGTGGCAAACGCTAGTGTGTGTATCTAATTTTCACTGGGCAGGCCGTCCCTTTTGCAAAGAACTGTTTCTAAAGCCAAATTGCTAAACAAATCCCACTTTCTCTTAAAACTCCCTACCACAGAAGGGATTATTTTGCTATCCTGGCCCTTGTTTACTGTCAAATAAATCATAGATAACACAATAATGTGTTTTACAGTTCAAAGAAGGAAGGTCTCAGTTTTTTTCTTTCCATAAGGCTAGGACCATATTTCTAAAGCAGAGTAGAACAGTGGTTAGTCACGTGATCCTCAAAGCTGCCCGCTTTAGAATCCTGGTAGGCCTCTTAACTAGCTGTGTGGCTTCAGGCAAGTTCCCACTTACCAGAGAGTGACAAAATATCTTAAAAGTTGTTGTCAAGAGTCAGTGAGTTAGTACTTCTTTTGCACTTAGAACAATCAGACCTGAATATTCATTAGAAGGACTGATACTGAAGCTCCAATACTCTGGCCGCCTGATGTGAAGAGACTCATTGGAAAAGATGAGGGTAGGAGGAGAAGGGGACAACAGAGGTTGAAATGGTGGGATGGCATCACTGACTCAATGCACATGAGTTTAAGCAAACTCTGGGAAATAGTAAAGGACAGGGAAGCCTGGTGTGCTACAGTCCAAAGAGCTGGATGTGACTTAGCGACTGAACAGCAACAACATGTAAGTACTCAGTTAATGAGTACTAAGTTAATGTTTTAACTATTAGTAGTAGTAGAATAACAACACTAATACAAATGAGACTTAGGTTAGTAATTTTATTTTCTGAAAAATGTAAACAAGTTTTGCAGAGGGACGGAAGTTGGAATAATTTGGATGGTTTGTTTTTGAAAAGATTTATGTTTTAAACTGGCTAAGAAAATTTTCTCTGGGCTGTGCTATGAAACTGTTTGATTCTAGAATTTGAAGAAACTTGTTAAAAATTTTTTAATCCTTAAAGGCATTAAACAGTGGGATAAAACGGCTACCACAGCTCTTTTATTCCTTGACGTTTTAAAGTGTGAATTATCTTACAAAAAAGGATAGCTTTGGGGAGAATTTAATGCGTATTAATAAGCGCTGTCTATCATTCACTAGCTTATTTGCTGTTTTTCTTTTTGAACTCAGTTGGGCAGAATTAGACTGATAATGATCAGTCATACCTTTTTATATTTGTGATGATTCATGATCACAGAAAACCAGTTTTTAATTCTTCCCCTTTGTCCCCTTTTCCAGCTTCATTTCTCCTCCCTCCCTTTATAGGCTCATACTCTTAGATATTTTAGATATTTAATACGTGCCTTCCCAGGCCAGGCTGGTAGAATTTTAGGTATATGTTTGTCCACTTGAGGAGTTTAATGCTGTTTTGTTTGTGTGTGTGTGTATGTGTGTTAAGCTTTTCATGATTATATTGTCATTCAATTCCACTCTCTTGGTAGACGTGATTTTTGTGGCTCTCAGCTCAGCATTTTTGACTGATACACAGTATATAATACACAACATTTCTCTTCTCTGTTTTCCTCTGACTGGACATTGAGTTTTCCCCTCAGTCAGCACTGTTGCAGACAGGGCTGTGATGCCTCCTTCTTGTCCATGTGCCCAGGAACACACAGCTGAGAAGCAGTAGCACCACGTTTTGAGCCTGAGTATCTGACCCAGTTGGTTCTTCTTCACTGTGCAGACTTCCCGTCATCACTTCCTTCCTTCGTTTATTACATGAACACTATCACAATAACAGCAGTGGAAATATTAAAAATGCAGTGGGATTGTTGATTTTTTAACTGTTCATTTTTTTGTCCAAATGTCTAAATTGTATTATTAATCCAGTGTAGCCAACAATTTTATATTAATGCATTTTTCACACTGATAATAGCACCAACATCAGGGGGCCACAAAGGATCCACTGGTAAATATTTTAGGCTGTGTGGGCCCTGTGGTATCTGTCACAGCTACTTAACTCTGCAGATGCAGTGGGAAAGCTGTCAGAGACAGTTCTTCAACCTGTGAGTGGAGCTGTGTCCCAATAAAACTTTTTTTAATGAAACAAGTGGTGGGCCAGATTTAGCCCGTTCACAGTAGTTTGCTGACCTGTGATTTAAATAATGATTTTAATGGGCTCAAAATATTCCTCTATTCAAGTTTTTTTTTCCAGTATTAAAAGTAATGCTGAAATTGCACATTCATAGCCACTAACCATCAAGGGTTCTCCCTAAGACTGAACCTCAGAAAAGTGGAGAAGGGTATGACTGGCTTTAAGACTGTGAGCCTGAAGCTGTGACCTGTGACTGTCACATGGGTTAAGCAAAAATGCCATAATCTACAGATGCCACACAGAGGGACAACAAAAAGTTTAAGAACTTAAGAACAGTAGCTGAGACTGTTGCTAATGCCTTAGATTTTTGATCACATCTCTCATCTTTTAAACTGAGTCTGATTGAAAACTGCAGGCTCCAAATGGAGTCCTGACTGCTGGGCCATCCCCCAAACTGGAGCTTTCATAACTAACCTTAAAGCTTCAGCCTCTCCTAGAAATGTGAGTCTTTAACCGGCCAGACTACCAGAATGATGTCTGTTCAGGCTGGCTTAGCATTCTAAGCTCTGCTGCTGCTGCTGTTGCAGCTGAGTCCTTTCAGTCATGTCCGACTCTGCGACCCCATAGATGGCAGGCCACCAGGCTCCCCGTCCCTGGGATTATCCAGGCAAGAACACTGGAGTGGGTTGCCAATTCTTTCTCCAATGCATGAAAGTGAAAAGTGAAAGTGAAATTGCTCAGTCGTGTCTGACTCTTAGTGACCCCAGGGACTACAGACCCCAGGCTCCTGCGTCCATGGGATTTTCCAGGCAAGAGTACTGGAGTGGGTTGCCATTGTCTTCTCCGATTCTATGCTCTAGCTGTACTTAATTTATGAAAGTCAGTTTTTCTTTGGCGTTCACCTACATATCCACATTTGTAATATACTTGCCTTGATGATCTCTTATTATTGTTCAGATCATTGGTATAACTTGTTATTACCCCTGTCGCCCCCATTATCATTTCACTGAGTTACAGTTTTTATGGTAGGTTTTTTCTTTTTCATATTTCTCCTTAGATATTACCCAGACTTCTCAGTTTGGGAAAATTTGCAATTACTGTATAAAAATAAAAAGAGTAATCTGGAAATTACTTTTAGTCTGATGGTTACACTTTCCTCCTTTTCAGGTATACTTTTGCCAGCATGGATCGGTTTGACGATATATCAGAAGGTGAAGTGGACCATTCTTTCTTTGACAGTGACTTTGAAGAAGCAAAGAAAGGTAACAGCAGCTCAGCTTTCGACAAGCAGGATGATGACGCTGAAGAGAGCATAGACAAAGATATGGAAAATGTAAACTTGAAACTTGGACTACAAAGAGAGGAAGATGATCTTACTGGGAAGGGAACGGAGAGCAATGGGAAAACTCCTCCAGAGGAACACGCTATAGAAGATGATAATGCACAAGCTGGAAATTCCTCGTCCTCGACCACTTCTTCAAGATCAAAATTGTGTGATGCTAGAGTAGAACATAAAATACACTTGCCCACTCCAAATAGCCTTCCCCAAACTGTAAAAGACGGCGAGCACGACTACTATACAGATGGAGAGGAGAGCACTGATGACGAGAAAAAGCATCATGTCAGGTCCAGGTCAGCTAAGCTGCCAAATAACTTCAAGAAAAGCCTAAGTAAAAAGTATTCCAGAAGCAGTTCCTCTTCCTCTTTGTCCTTCTCATCTTCAAGTTCTGATACAGGCTGTTCAGATACGGGATCTGATGTTGGCCTGTCTGATTCATCTCCATCACTGAAGAAGCGTCTCCCTGGCACCACCCACTTGTCACCCAAACTGAAATATAAACCAGGAGAAAAACCACCAGGAGCCCATGCTTCAGGTACAAAACCCAAGGTTGGTGATGACACCGAAGAATCGGAAGACACTGTGACCGACGTCACTCCTTTATCAACCCCAGACATCAGCCCGGTTCAGTCTTTCGAACTGGGTGCCTCAAGCGACCGAAAAATGAAAGTTAAAAGGCAAGAAAATGTGAGGCAAGAAGTATATGAAAATGCTGAGGATTTGAAAAATAACTCGAAATCTTTGAAATCAGCCAAAAAAGGGAAGGAAAAACATGAACCCAGTCTCACCTCAAAGTCAACGCCGTTGGATTCCAGTTTAGACCACAGATATAAACAAAAAGTCTTACATGACACAATGGATCTGAATCATCTTTTAAAAGGTAATTTTAAACACTGTGTTTGGAATTTATTTTTTAAATCACTACATCTGGAGATAGGGCCTTTGTTTATTTTATAATTTAGTTTTGGCCGCATGGTGTTACTCTAGTTGTGTCAAGTGGGAGGGCTACCCTCTAGTTGGGGTGCACAGGCTTCTTATTTTGGTGGCTTCCTGTTGCAGAGCACCAGTTCTCGGTGCATGGGCTTCAGTAGTTGCAGCATGTGGGCTCAGTAGCTGTGGTATATGGGCTTAGTTACGCCATGGCATGTGGAATCCACCCAGACCATGGATTGAAACCCTGTCCCTTGCACTGGCTGGTGGATTCTTATCCACTGTACCCCCCAGGGAAGTCCTGTGTATTGAATGTAAATATTAAACCTAATATTATATTGAGCTTAAATATTAAATGCTATGAATTTGCCTTGATTTTTCTAGTAGGTGTGTTTTATTGTTTGAGATTATGGATATATTATTATAATGTAACCAAATTATTTCATTGAAAGATACCTGGAATATCATTATTTATGTTACTGCAAAACTGATCAACTGGGACTAGAAAGTACTTCACAGTGATTCTTAGAAACTCAAAGTGCCTGGAGATCAGATAAAATAAATGCAAGAAGGGGAGCAGATGTTTTCCTACGTTTTGATGGAGACATGGGTATAAGATATATTTCACTTTCTTTAAGAAAGAAAGCAAGAGCACCAAATTTAAGGGAAGGTGGCATGAGTGCTGGCAAATTAAGAGAGCTCAGAGTAAACTGTAGGAGACAATTCAGATTTTAAGTTAAGGCTAGAGAGAATTACTGGAAAATAATTACCAAGTTGATGAAATAGCATGATTCAAGTTTTAGTTACTTTTAAGATAGAAGGATTTAAGAACTAAGATAATCCTGACTACTGTATTTCTGACTCAATGTATTTATACCCATTATTTAGTTTGAAAGGAACAATATATTCCAGGTGAAGAAAAAGCAACCTCAAACTTCACCTTTGACTAGTTAATATAAAACTAAAAATATTGAGCTTGCAGGTTAGGTTTTAGGGCAATTGAAGATGAAGTTTTTAAGTTGCATATAAGACTCTCTTGTCTTCATTTATTTGAAGTGTTAATTGAAAGAATAAATCTTCAGCTACATAATTTACATTATGTAAATTCCTATCATGGCCTGATAGAAGGGCATACATAAGTTCCTTATTTGGTCAAATGAGTCTCATAGATTGATAAAATGTATTTTGGAGCAACTTACACTTATGAATGTCCCCTCTTTTATAGGTGTTCTTTGATTGTTACTCATAGATTGTTTAATTATTTAAAATATCAATAGTATAAGGAAGAATACTCAGAAAGTAAAGTCTTGAAAAAGATATGCCAGGCTGGTAAGAAAGAGAAAATAAAGAATCGATCTTGTTAGTACACAAAGTAGAATTCAAAATCAGATTCTTGACATTGCCTATTACCATCTAGTGGCTAAGTCTCCACTCAGCATGCCTTTCCTGATAAATGCTCATTCAGTCTCTTAAAACTTTCAAGACTGAGTTTTCTATTCTTGCCCATCTGCTGCTTCCCCTAACAATGGAAATGATCTTTAAAAAAGTAGATCAGACCTACTAGTTTCCTTCTTAACTCTTCAGTGGACTTAACTCTTAGGNAGGACTGATGGTGAAGCTGAACTCCAAAACTTTGGCCACCTAATGCGAAGAGCTGACTCATTTGAAAAGACCCTGGTGCTGGGAAAGATTGAGGGCAGGAGGAGAAGGGGATGGACAGAGGATGAGATGCTTGGATGACATCACCAACTCGATGGACATGGGTTTGGGTGAACTCTGGGATTTGGTGATGGACAGGGAGGCCTGGCATGCTGCGGTTCATGGGGTTGCAAAGAGTCGAACACAACTGAGCAACTGAACTGAACTAGTTTATTCAGTTTGTGATGCCAGTGAGATTTGTTCCAGATTATTTTGCTAGAGGAAAACTGCTGCACGGCAAATATATCCAGCAAAATATGTGGCAAACGCTAGTGTGTGTATCTAATTTTCACTGGGCAGGCCGTCCCTTTTGCAAAGAACTGTTTCTAAAGCCAAATTGCTAAACAAATCCCACTTTCTCTTAAAACTCCCTACCACAGAAGGGATTATTTTGCTATCCTGGCCCTTGTTTACTGTCAAATAAATCATAGATAACACAATAATGTGTTTTACAGTTCAAAGAAGGAAGGTCTCAGTTTTTTTCTTTCCATAAGGCTAGGACCATATTTCTAAAGCAGAGTAGAACAGTGGTTAGTCACGTGATCCTCAAAGCTGCCCGCTTTAGAATCCTGGTAGGCCTCTTAACTAGCTGTGTGGCTTCAGGCAAGTTCCCACTTACCAGAGAGTGACAAAATATCTTAAAAGTTGTTGTCAAGAGTCAGTGAGTTAGTACTTCTTTTGCACTTAGAACAATCAGACCTGAATATTCATTAGAAGGACTGATACTGAAGCTCCAATACTCTGGCCGCCTGATGTGAAGAGACTCATTGGAAAAGATGAGGGTAGGAGGAGAAGGGGACAACAGAGGTTGAAATGGTGGGATGGCATCACTGACTCAATGCACATGAGTTTAAGCAAACTCTGGGAAATAGTAAAGGACAGGGAAGCCTGGTGTGCTACAGTCCAAAGAGCTGGATGTGACTTAGCGACTGAACAGCAACAACATGTAAGTACTCAGTTAATGAGTACTAAGTTAATGTTTTAACTATTAGTAGTAGTAGAATAACAACACTAATACAAATGAGACTTAGGTTAGTAATTTTATTTTCTGAAAAATGTAAACAAGTTTTGCAGAGGGACGGAAGTTGGAATAATTTGGATGGTTTGTTTTTGAAAAGATTTATGTTTTAAACTGGCTAAGAAAATTTTCTCTGGGCTGTGCTATGAAACTGTTTGATTCTAGAATTTGAAGAAACTTGTTAAAAATTTTTTAATCCTTAAAGGCATTAAACAGTGGGATAAAACGGCTACCACAGCTCTTTTATTCCTTGACGTTTTAAAGTGTGAATTATCTTACAAAAAAGGATAGCTTTGGGGAGAATTTAATGCGTATTAATAAGCGCTGTCTATCATTCACTAGCTTATTTGCTGTTTTTCTTTTTGAACTCAGTTGGGCAGAATTAGACTGATAATGATCAGTCATACCTTTTTATATTTGTGATGATTCATGATCACAGAAAACCAGTTTTTAATTCTTCCCCTTTGTCCCCTTTTCCAGCTTCATTTCTCCTCCCTCCCTTTATAGGCTCATACTCTTAGATATTTTAGATATTTAATACGTGCCTTCCCAGGCCAGGCTGGTAGAATTTTAGGTATATGTTTGTCCACTTGAGGAGTTTAATGCTGTTTTGTTTGTGTGTGTGTGTATGTGTGTTAAGCTTTTCATGATTATATTGTCATTCAATTCCACTCTCTTGGTAGACGTGATTTTTGTGGCTCTCAGCTCAGCATTTTTGACTGATACACAGTATATAATACACAACATTTCTCTTCTCTGTTTTCCTCTGACTGGACATTGAGTTTTCCCCTCAGTCAGCACTGTTGCAGACAGGGCTGTGATGCCTCCTTCTTGTCCATGTGCCCAGGAACACACAGCTGAGAAGCAGTAGCACCACGTTTTGAGCCTGAGTATCTGACCCAGTTGGTTCTTCTTCACTGTGCAGACTTCCCGTCATCACTTCCTTCCTTCGTTTATTACATGAACACTATCACAATAACAGCAGTGGAAATATTAAAAATGCAGTGGGATTGTTGATTTTTTAACTGTTCATTTTTTTGTCCAAATGTCTAAATTGTATTATTAATCCAGTGTAGCCAACAATTTTATATTAATGCATTTTTCACACTGATAATAGCACCAACATCAGGGGGCCACAAAGGATCCACTGGTAAATATTTTAGGCTGTGTGGGCCCTGTGGTATCTGTCACAGCTACTTAACTCTGCAGATGCAGTGGGAAAGCTGTCAGAGACAGTTCTTCAACCTGTGAGTGGAGCTGTGTCCCAATAAAACTTTTTTTAATGAAACAAGTGGTGGGCCAGATTTAGCCCGTTCACAGTAGTTTGCTGACCTGTGATTTAAATAATGATTTTAATGGGCTCAAAATATTCCTCTATTCAAGTTTTTTTTTCCAGTATTAAAAGTAATGCTGAAATTGCACATTCATAGCCACTAACCATCAAGGGTTCTCCCTAAGACTGAACCTCAGAAAAGTGGAGAAGGGTATGACTGGCTTTAAGACTGTGAGCCTGAAGCTGTGACCTGTGACTGTCACATGGGTTAAGCAAAAATGCCATAATCTACAGATGCCACACAGAGGGACAACAAAAAGTTTAAGAACTTAAGAACAGTAGCTGAGACTGTTGCTAATGCCTTAGATTTTTGATCACATCTCTCATCTTTTAAACTGAGTCTGATTGAAAACTGCAGGCTCCAAATGGAGTCCTGACTGCTGGGCCATCCCCCAAACTGGAGCTTTCATAACTAACCTTAAAGCTTCAGCCTCTCCTAGAAATGTGAGTCTTTAACCGGCCAGACTACCAGAATGATGTCTGTTCAGGCTGGCTTAGCATTCTAAGCTCTGCTGCTGCTGCTGTTGCAGCTGAGTCCTTTCAGTCATGTCCGACTCTGCGACCCCATAGATGGCAGGCCACCAGGCTCCCCGTCCCTGGGATTATCCAGGCAAGAACACTGGAGTGGGTTGCCAATTCTTTCTCCAATGCATGAAAGTGAAAAGTGAAAGTGAAATTGCTCAGTCGTGTCTGACTCTTAGTGACCCCAGGGACTACAGACCCCAGGCTCCTGCGTCCATGGGATTTTCCAGGCAAGAGTACTGGAGTGGGTTGCCATTGTCTTCTCCGATTCTATGCTCTAGCTGTACTTAATTTATGAAAGTCAGTTTTTCTTTGGCGTTCACCTACATATCCACATTTGTAATATACTTGCCTTGATGATCTCTTATTATTGTTCAGATCATTGGTATAACTTGTTATTACCCCTGTCGCCCCCATTATCATTTCACTGAGTTACAGTTTTTATGGTAGGTTTTTTCTTTTTCATATTTCTCCTTAGATATTACCCAGACTTCTCAGTTTGGGAAAATTTGCAATTACTGTATAAAAATAAAAAGAGTAATCTGGAAATTACTTTTAGTCTGATGGTTACACTTTCCTCCTTTTCAGGTATACTTTTGCCAGCATGGATCGGTTTGACGATATATCAGAAGGTGAAGTGGACCATTCTTTCTTTGACAGTGACTTTGAAGAAGCAAAGAAAGGTAACAGCAGCTCAGCTTTCGACAAGCAGGATGATGACGCTGAAGAGAGCATAGACAAAGATATGGAAAATGTAAACTTGAAACTTGGACTACAAAGAGAGGAAGATGATCTTACTGGGAAGGGAACGGAGAGCAATGGGAAAACTCCTCCAGAGGAACACGCTATAGAAGATGATAATGCACAAGCTGGAAATTCCTCGTCCTCGACCACTTCTTCAAGATCAAAATTGTGTGATGCTAGAGTAGAACATAAAATACACTTGCCCACTCCAAATAGCCTTCCCCAAACTGTAAAAGACGGCGAGCACGACTACTATACAGATGGAGAGGAGAGCACTGATGACGAGAAAAAGCATCATGTCAGGTCCAGGTCAGCTAAGCTGCCAAATAACTTCAAGAAAAGCCTAAGTAAAAAGTATTCCAGAAGCAGTTCCTCTTCCTCTTTGTCCTTCTCATCTTCAAGTTCTGATACAGGCTGTTCAGATACGGGATCTGATGTTGGCCTGTCTGATTCATCTCCATCACTGAAGAAGCGTCTCCCTGGCACCACCCACTTGTCACCCAAACTGAAATATAAACCAGGAGAAAAACCACCAGGAGCCCATGCTTCAGGTACAAAACCCAAGGTTGGTGATGACACCGAAGAATCGGAAGACACTGTGACCGACGTCACTCCTTTATCAACCCCAGACATCAGCCCGGTTCAGTCTTTCGAACTGGGTGCCTCAAGCGACCGAAAAATGAAAGTTAAAAGGCAAGAAAATGTGAGGCAAGAAGTATATGAAAATGCTGAGGATTTGAAAAATAACTCGAAATCTTTGAAATCAGCCAAAAAAGGGAAGGAAAAACATGAACCCAGTCTCACCTCAAAGTCAACGCCGTTGGATTCCAGTTTAGACCACAGATATAAACAAAAAGTCTTACATGACACAATGGATCTGAATCATCTTTTAAAAGGTAATTTTAAACACTGTGTTTGGAATTTATTTTTTAAATCACTACATCTGGAGATAGGGCCTTTGTTTATTTTATAATTTAGTTTTGGCCGCATGGTGTTACTCTAGTTGTGTCAAGTGGGAGGGCTACCCTCTAGTTGGGGTGCACAGGCTTCTTATTTTGGTGGCTTCCTGTTGCAGAGCACCAGTTCTCGGTGCATGGGCTTCAGTAGTTGCAGCATGTGGGCTCAGTAGCTGTGGTATATGGGCTTAGTTACGCCATGGCATGTGGAATCCACCCAGACCATGGATTGAAACCCTGTCCCTTGCACTGGCTGGTGGATTCTTATCCACTGTACCCCCCAGGGAAGTCCTGTGTATTGAATGTAAATATTAAACCTAATATTATATTGAGCTTAAATATTAAATGCTATGAATTTGCCTTGATTTTTCTAGTAGGTGTGTTTTATTGTTTGAGATTATGGATATATTATTATAATGTAACCAAATTATTTCATTGAAAGATACCTGGAATATCATTATTTATGTTACTGCAAAACTGATCAACTGGGACTAGAAAGTACTTCACAGTGATTCTTAGAAACTCAAAGTGCCTGGAGATCAGATAAAATAAATGCAAGAAGGGGAGCAGATGTTTTCCTACGTTTTGATGGAGACATGGGTATAAGATATATTTCACTTTCTTTAAGAAAGAAAGCAAGAGCACCAAATTTAAGGGAAGGTGGCATGAGTGCTGGCAAATTAAGAGAGCTCAGAGTAAACTGTAGGAGACAATTCAGATTTTAAGTTAAGGCTAGAGAGAATTACTGGAAAATAATTACCAAGTTGATGAAATAGCATGATTCAAGTTTTAGTTACTTTTAAGATAGAAGGATTTAAGAACTAAGATAATCCTGACTACTGTATTTCTGACTCAATGTATTTATACCCATTATTTAGTTTGAAAGGAACAATATATTCCAGGTGAAGAAAAAGCAACCTCAAACTTCACCTTTGACTAGTTAATATAAAACTAAAAATATTGAGCTTGCAGGTTAGGTTTTAGGGCAATTGAAGATGAAGTTTTTAAGTTGCATATAAGACTCTCTTGTCTTCATTTATTTGAAGTGTTAATTGAAAGAATAAATCTTCAGCTACATAATTTACATTATGTAAATTCCTATCATGGCCTGATAGAAGGGCATACATAAGTTCCTTATTTGGTCAAATGAGTCTCATAGATTGATAAAATGTATTTTGGAGCAACTTACACTTATGAATGTCCCCTCTTTTATAGGTGTTCTTTGATTGTTACTCATAGATTGTTTAATTATTTAAAATATCAATAGTATAAGGAAGAATACTCAGAAAGTAAAGTCTTGAAAAAGATATGCCAGGCTGGTAAGAAAGAGAAAATAAAGAATCGATCTTGTTAGTACACAAAGTAGAATTCAAAATCAGATTCTTGACATTGCCTATTACCATCTAGTGGCTAAGTCTCCACTCAGCATGCCTTTCCTGATAAATGCTCATTCAGTCTCTTAAAACTTTCAAGACTGAGTTTTCTATTCTTGCCCATCTGCTGCTTCCCCTAACAATGGAAATGATCTTTAAAAAAGTAGATCAGACCTACTAGTTTCCTTCTTAACTCTTCAGTGGACTTAACTCTTAGGTTAAAAATAAATACCAAATTTCTTACCATAGGCTAACAGACTATTTAGGGGCTTCCCTGGTGGCGCAGAGGTTAAAGCGTCAGCCTGCAATGTGGGAGACCTGGGTTTGATCCCTGGGTCGGGAAGATCCCCTAGAGAAGGAAATAGCAACCCACTTCAGTATTCTTGCCTGGAGAATCCCATGGACGGAGGAGCTTGGTGGGCTACAGTCCACGGGTCACAAAGAGTTGGACACAACTGAGCAACTTCACTTTCACTTTCAACAGACTATTTATTCAGTGACTCTTCATCTCAGGAAGTATGTGAGCATCTCTTGGAGAACTACTCAAATTATTAAAACAAACTATTAAGTACTGATGCTTGGGCCATGGAGAGCCTGGTGTACTTGTCTAATATGCAGTTAAAGTTGATGAACCGTGGCTCACCATCATATGTTTACTGCCTTCAGCTCCTCTTTCTCTCATTACCTCTCCGTCCAGTCACAGTACTTTCTTACTGTTCATAGAATGTTAATACTTTGCACTCGTGGAGTATTTGCACTTGAGGTTGGTCTCTCTTCTCTGTAGAGGCTACTTCAGTCTGTTGCTCGGCCCTTAGCTTATCTATCACCTTCTCGGAAGTACTCTTCTGAAGCTTCTGTGCAGAAGTTTCACACCCACCCCTGCCTCACAGTCACAAAAGCCCATTTCCTTTCAGGAGACTCTGGAGTTAGTGTAAGCAACATGAGGGCCGGATCTTATTCCTTGCTGGAATCCCCGCATTGGACACTATTTGTTACCTAAAAGACTGTGGGACACTTCTGTCCACAGCGCTAACGGTCAGGAAGTATGCATCTTCAGTTTCACTGAAATTGGATTTTGTAACAGTTACTTACTAGTCTCAGCTTTGCCATCTGAAATACATACAGTAAGTCTTTGCCTCCTGCTTCTACCTTATAATCTTATCCTGTTTTGACTCGGAAACAGAGCTAACATGTGGCTCAGTCTCTAGGCACATGGACAAGAGCTTCATTCTGTCCGCTGCGCCCTGGGGATCCCTGATCCCAGGACCTGCCCGTACAGTACGTGTTGCTCAGGGTTACTACAAGCCCAAGAACAAAGTGGCATTTTTGCCCCCTTGATGCATCTGTTGTTGGAGTCACCAATATAACCCACCAAAGATTATAGTAGCAGAGTATGTTTTAAATACTAATTGTGGCAATCAGTCTATGCATACGGTGTTTCTTGAGGTTTCTCAAATTATTATTCCTGCTGAATTTACCCAGTGACGCTTTCAGATCCAAGAATATTTTTGTTTTTCTTTTTTTCATTTTCCCCATAGAGCTAAGCCATGGACATGTGAGATGTGGTGTGTGCATGGCCAAGCTGTGTCCCTCTGCCTGTCTTCTATTAAGGCAGGCAGTAAAAGATTGCAGCAATGTTCAACTCTGCTTCTCTTCTCACTAATTTTTTATTTTTATAAACTGTGATATTTACATAGAACTGGTTTATTATTTTCAGATGAATTAACATATCTTTCAACTTTTTTACCATTAATTTCTAACATGGTAAATATTGATAGATATAACCCACATAAACATTATTTGGGGTCCTCAGTAAACTTTTGGTGTGAGGTCTGTTTAAGAACTTCTATTCCTGAAGAATGGATTTATAATCTATTAGAGAAAAAATAAATTAGCATAGTCAGCCTTCAAAAAGGGGAAAAATGGGGGAAAAGAACAAAAAAATTCATTTTTTTGAAGATATAAAATTGTGAGAAAAGATCAGTTAAATTGTTTTGACTTATCAGAAGGTATTATCAGAGGGGATAAATTTTTTTAATCAAGTCCAACCTGCAAAGATGTTTAAAATATCAATAGTATAGGAAGAATGAAACTAAAGGTTTGAAAAAGTTATACCAGGCAGGTAACAAGGAGGAAATAGAAATATCAATCTTATTAGTACACAAAATAGAATTTAAGATGTGAAAATCTCTGAAAGGGACAAAGAAGAGTATTTTACGTGAACCAGCTGACCAAGTACACTAAAAAAGATTTAACAGCCATTGATTCGAAGTGGTTGATAAAAGCAAAACAGCTAGATGATGAAATTGATAAAGCCATAATCACTGTGGAAAATTGGTAGATGTTAGACAAAAAAAAAAGTATGAACTACCCCACTTACAGGCTGCACTTGGCCCATGGGTTGTTGTGGTTTTGTCTATTACATAATATATATTTTTAAGTGATGAGATGGCAGTTTCTACTGCTACATAACAAATTACCCCCATACTTAGGGTATAGTCATAGTCGCTCAGTCGTGTCCAACTCTTTGCCATCCCATGGACTAATGTGGCCCACCAGGCTCCTCTGTCAGTGCGATTCTCGAGGCAAGAATAGTGGAGTGGGTAGCCATTCCCTTTTCCAGGGGATCCTCCTGACCCAGGGATCGAACCCCGGTCTCCCACACTGGAGNGGGATTGTGTTGAATTTACATTTTAATTGCAGAGTGTTGGGCACTCTTAAAATATTACCTTTTAATCTAGAAATATGGTATGTCCTTCTGTTTACTCAAGCCTTCTTAACACTCGACCTTAGTAAGGTTTTGTAGTTTTCTTTAAAACTATATTTTTTATGTTATTGCCATGACATTTTTCATTTTGTTTTCTGACTGGTTATTTTCATAAACCATCNTATGGTATGTCCTTCTGTTTACTCAAGCCTTCTTAACACTCGACCTTAGTAAGGTTTTGTAGTTTTCTTTAAAACTATATTTTTTATGTTATTGCCATGACATTTTTCATTTTGTTTTCTGACTGGTTATTTTCATAAACCATCAACTTTTGTGTATTCATTGTATAACCAGCCACCTACCAAACCCTTATATAGAGCCGCATTGGCTCAAATGGTTCTTCATTGTGAGATGATACACTTTTTAACCTGTTTGCCAGATTGTTTGTAGTCAAAACACACATGCAAGGGTGCACACACACCACTTTTGTGTCCAATGTACTGGACAACCAGGGTCCATTACATTGTAACTTTGATGATTCATAATCCTTCATTTGCTCCATCTCTAGTGATAGAGACCAGTTCACCTGGCTCACAGGCATGATGACTAAAGCAATTCTGTTCCAGTTCCCTAACATCAGCTCCTTAGCAATCCAGAGGCTGCAAGCCTGCAGGCAAAAGGAGTGGTGCTGTGCAGAACAGGTGAAGAGGACAGCCCTCTCCAGTAGAGGGCGTACTTGCTACATGTAGACCCAACTGTATTAGCACTTTGTTATTTCAAAAGGGGATACTTTTTTTAATTCATAAAATTTGAAACTGTTCTTGTTAAACCATGTTTCCATATATGCATTTGGACACAATATGAATTCTGTTTTTAAGAAAAATTTCAAGAATAATCTTAGCAGAAGGAAAAGGGAAGAGGTCAACGAGGGTACTTTATATTTTCCTATAGTGTGGTTTATAGTTTCACTTTACTCGATGAAAGAAATGACATTATTTCATGCTCTTAAATGTATGTATGTCAGTTCCTCTCTAAGCATATGTTCACGGTCATTTCTAGGGTTGAACACTAGGCTCTTAGCAGTATTACTCCCATAATGTCATTTCTATGAGAAAATAAGGTTTAATGTTTTTCAACTTACAGCATCTTTTCTCTAAGATTGTAACCTGACAAGCAAGAGAGCCTTGTCTACAACTAGTTGTTAAAATCTTAGTGGTTTTGGTTAGCTGTAGGACAGGTAGAAACTTTTAGATTTTCCACATTATTATTGAAATATCTTTTCCACATGACTTGAAGTCTTTTCTACTTTATTTTGTGAATTTCAGGTTCTAGAAAGTGTTTGCCTTTTTAAAACACGATTGCAATTTATCTAACATTACCTTTTAAATGGTTCATTTAAATGAAGGCTTTTCTGAAAAGGCTTGAAGCTGTGAAGCCAACAGTTGGCATGAAACGCTCAGAGCAGCTGATGGACTATCACCGCAACATGGGTTATCTCAGCTCATCCCCAGTCTCCAGACGAGTGAGGTCCACCCTCAGCCAGTGCAGCTCACTAAGTAAGCACACGCACACGTGTTTTGTACTTGTTTGTGCCCTTTTCCCTTTTAAAAGTATATGACTTAGGTTCTTCTGATAGAGTTGTAAATGCTGACTTCTGGGATGCAGCCTGTTCTGTTTAACTGGCACGCCTTGTTTCGTGTTAGTTCACTTAACTTCAGGATTCATTTTTTACAGCGTATAATGGCAACATAGGAAGGAAACCAGGAGGTTAAACAACTGAAAATACCAGTAGTCTCTTAGGTAATGAGGAGAGACTTTTAATTTCAGTGTGTTTATTAAAGGAAGAAATAAACAGACTGTTTAAAAGTTGCCAAAGCCGTCTCTTTAGCCAGTGAAGAATTTTCAGTAGTATCCTGCAGCCTAATGCGTGCTGCTGCTTCTTCACTGGTAACTAAGACAAGAATTAGCAATCTGTAGTCCTCAGATCAATCCCTCTTAATGCTCAGTATATGATCTGTTACACACCCAGAGAATACAGGTGGGAGTGACTGCTGAGTGTGGAGTGTGCAACACAGGGAAAGGCCAGACCGCTTTCCCTACAGAAGTCTGTGCTGTTACTTCATGTATATGTTCTAAGCTAAAAAGTCTGTAAAAGTTAGTCCTAACGGAAAGTTGGAACCGCTTGTAGTCTTAAACACTCTGATAACTAGTTTAATTCCATTCATTCATCCTCCACGCATCATTTCCTTGGTAGAGTTAGTGACTAAGACAGCATCTTATTCCAATAACTCACACTTAATATCGTCCCTTGAATGTGCAAAATTATTTGTTGAATAAATGTATAAATGGTTATACAGATTTTATTTTTCCCACTTGAATCCTTTGAGAGGCTTTTAAAAACACTTACTCCCACCCCAAATCTATTGCATCAACATGCCCTTGTATAGAGTTTGGTTATGTTTGTTATTTTAAGTTCCACAGGGAATTCTGAAGTACATTCCTGGTTGAGAATAAAATTAGACTATTAAAAACACATGTGAGATAGAGAAGGCAGTTTTATTTTAATCTGGGCTTCAGATTAGGAAAGGAAGTGTATCAGATGATGATTTATGTATTTAGTTAGTTCAGATAATTTCTTGCTCTTTGTCTATTTTCAGAAGGAGCTTCCAGGACATCCAGTGCTACCAGTGGCCTCAGCTGTAAGAGTGAGCGATCTGCTTTTGACACAACTGGTGGTGGCCTGTTGCTAAGACCTAAGCCCCCGAATGTCCGTACAGCTTGGTTATAAAAACTCTTTTTACTTTAAACATTGTTCATCCAATTCTTAGTTGAAGTGCTCTTGTATAATGCTGTCATTCTCTGTGTAGACATCTAAACACTGGTTCAAGCAATTTAAGGTGTACAAACACTAACTTGTATTGTAATTCGAGGCAAAATGGTTTTCAAAAAGACAACTTAATATAAAAATCAGTGTTTCCTGCGAGGAGGTGTTTATATGAGCCATGTATTTATTTCGTAGAGAAATGGTTGGTAGTACACCTGTGTCTTTTCTCGACATAGAAACTGATTCAGTTGTCGGACTGATGAAGCAGTAGTGATAGCATCCTGCACGCTGGACCAAAATGTTAGCTATATAGTTCTCATTCAATGTGTTTTTGTTTTGTTTTCATTTTCTGTAAGTTTTATACAGTGAGCGTAGCTCCTGACTGGCTTGGTTTTCTGTTTGTTTCAGAACTTGGGTGGTGTGACTTATAACTTGATTGTAAGTTATTTCATAGTTATGAAACTAATCTTGAAATTTGTTCTCATTGGTGGCACTGATTTAGATTTGGGGAGAAGACAGATGCTTGCACTAGGGCAGTCCTTGTGATTCACCAGAGGTGCCTACTACCTCTATAGAAGTGTGCACTGAGTTAGATCTTAGAAATGTTATCAGCCATTCCAGACCATTTCAAATTGTGAGTCTTAGAAAGCTCAATTTAGAAGCTCCTCTTGTGTGTTTTTCAGGGGAAGTAGGTAAGGATCCTGAGAAGTTAGGTTTCTTTAGCGCTCCTGCATTGCGAATGGTTTGTCCAAGGACCAGATCCTCATAAGCAAAAGCAAGTATTTGTTGAATTAGCAAACGAGCACCACCAGCTTGAGGAACCAAGAAACAGATCCCAAGTTGTGTCAGGACAGCATTTTAATGGGCGTTGTTAATAGGTTGTGCTATATTCAGCGTTTATTGTTTTAAGTGAGAGGAAACGTGTAAGAAACAAATGCATTGTTCTCAGCCCTTTAGAAGTTCCAGCTACTGTTTTTAAGAGCTGACAAAGAAAACTAGACATATGAATGATAAAGGAGGAAAAAATCCCATATTTGTTGAGGCTATTTTATAAATGTCAGCCAATTTTTTTTGTTTAGTTTTGGCCTTTTGTATTGAATCCTGGAAGTACCATTTTTGCCAGTTTCACTTTCAAAGACCTTTTGAAATTAGTGATGTGTGAGTAGGGTGTCATATAGTTGACTCTTGAACTCAGAGTATTTTTTCTGTCAATCTGTAGGCTCTTGTACAATGAAGTATCTCTCAGTCACGTCGCTTCTGCTCTTCTAGTTATCACTGTTTTCACTACTGGCCTTTTCTGTATACATTAAAATGTATTGCTAAGTTTCTATATTAAATGCCAAATCTGTGGTTTTTTGGTTTTTTTTTTTTAGTGTGAATTTTTGATCTGTAAACACAGTAAGATTTGTTTTTTGTTTTTCTGGGTTGCTCAAGCTCTGTAGCGTGTATGCCAAACTTAACTTTTCTCAAACACCTTCAGCAGTAAGCCAAACTGCATTTTGCTAAACACCAATTCAGAATGTCTTGGTCTTAGTTTGTATTGATAGATTTTGCTTCGAGTAGGGCTTGAGAAGGGTGGGGAGAATGGGGTTAAAAAAATTCATGGGAAAACAACCTGACCGTAAGATTTTTCTGCTGCCTTCCTTGAGTTACAGTGTGCGTTTGTTGTTACTTGACATTCTGGTGTATAGGCTTTACATCACTTAGTGCTGTACTTTATAAACTTCAGCTGTACTAAATCAAGGCTTTGTTTTTTAACTTATTGCCCTTTTCGATGTTTGTGTAACAACCTGTCTTTAAGGAGAGATAAGATAATGCTAAATTTTAAAATTCAGCATTTGAATATATTCCCAGTAGTGAGTGAGTTAGCCGATTTTATTAAAGTGGTTTTTAAGTTGTTAGGGGGAAAAGAAACCTTTTATGTAATAGCATTAGTCTCTGAATACGTTTTATATAGTCTTTGCTGCCATATGTCATATATGCCATATGGTACAATTTTAATTTTATACATAAAAGCTGTACTTTTTTTTTCTTTGATCTTTAAAATTTTTTTTCTCTGTACTTTGATTTTAGATACTAAATTAACGTCTTCAGTTTTTACTACTTAGGCAGGGGTTTCGTCTAAGTATTACTGATAACAAGGACTCAGCTTGAAGTGAAAGTCAGAACAACAATACTTATCTTTTCAAAGAGAAATTTACAACTGTTGTCATGACTAATTTACACTGATAAGTATCAGTAGAGGGATAGGGGTTGAAAAATGTGACATTCTCTGATGTAAGTCAAGATGCCTTTTTTTTTTTTTTAAAGATGCCTTTTAAGTTGTTATGATTTAAGGGGTATTTTTATGAAGAAATCAGAAGTATATTTCATTTTCAAGAATATAAAAAATGTGAAGGACTGTCTAGCACTACTTTCTATTTGATTCACTTGTACCTAAGGTATATATTTTTAAGATTTACATGTGCAACTAGAAATGATACTCATCCAAGGTCAGCAATTAGTAGGCAAGGTTCTTATTGAAAGTTAGTTTCGTGTCTGTTAAATATTATACTGGTATTGCATCCTTCTTAATAAGATCCTATGAAAAATTTTGAATTATTAAAGTTATTTCCTAAGGATAGCAATTACTTTCATACTTGCCCTACTTCCTTTTTTTTTCAGTCTCCATAAAAAGCTGCTTTCTTAGCTACTACCCCAAATAAAAGTTTTATTATTTGCTTGTAAATGTAGTGTAATGCAGTTGTTTTCAGCCCATTAACCCAAATGTCCAAAATGGATATCTAGGTAACTTTAAAAAGAGCTCCCTGGGATGGATATGTGTGTGTACTTTCATCTTCAAATTCAAATCCTGCACACTATGAAAAGTATTATGACCAGTGTAAACTTGGGAACACAAGTTTCTCTATTATTTTAATAATTAAATTCACAAAATGTTTAATATCTTAAATGCCAAAGTTGGAACCTATATACATGATTGTAAACCATCCAAGAAAATGTGCTTAATGCTCATGACTACTTTATTTGTATGAATAAAGATAGTAAGAAACTTAAAAATCAACATTCTTTTTTAATTTCCCAGTCTACTATAATGTCTTTTAGGCATGAAGAACTCATCCTTGGCACAGTGAAGAAAAGAGTCAAAGATAACTGAGTTTTGATCCTATGTCTGTCTCTCAAATGCGCTGTCTTCTTGTTCCCATTGTAAAAATTAGAATAATAACTTTTACATGCGTCTATGACTAAGAATTAGTGAGAATGAAATTGGAAAGAGGATATTAAGTTATTTATATCTTTGGAAGTATGATGTTTATGTGGGAAAATGCTTAAAATTACATTCTTGATCATCTCTTTAAACCACATCATAATTGTTACGTTGCTACAATGTTGTTCAGTCAGTAAGTCGTGTCCAACCCTTGGTGACCCCGTGGACGGCAGCACACCGGGCTCGCCCGTCCGGCACTGTCTCCTGGAGTTTGCTCAAATTTATGTCCCATTGAGTTTGTGGTGCTATCTACCCATCTCATCCTCTGCTGCCCCCCTTTCCTTTTGCCTTCAGTCTTTCCCAGCAACAGGGTCTTTTCCAGTGAGTGGGCTCTTTGTATCAGGTGGCCAAAGTATTGGAACTTCAGCAACAGTCCTTCCAATGAGTATACAGGNTTCTTTGATCTTTAAAATTTTTTTTCTCTGTACTTTGATTTTAGATACTAAATTAACGTCTTCAGTTTTTACTACTTAGGCAGGGGTTTCGTCTAAGTATTACTGATAACAAGGACTCAGCTTGAAGTGAAAGTCAGAACAACAATACTTATCTTTTCAAAGAGAAATTTACAACTGTTGTCATGACTAATTTACACTGATAAGTATCAGTAGAGGGATAGGGGTTGAAAAATGTGACATTCTCTGATGTAAGTCAAGATGCCTTTTTTTTTTTTTTAAAGATGCCTTTTAAGTTGTTATGATTTAAGGGGTATTTTTATGAAGAAATCAGAAGTATATTTCATTTTCAAGAATATAAAAAATGTGAAGGACTGTCTAGCACTACTTTCTATTTGATTCACTTGTACCTAAGGTATATATTTTTAAGATTTACATGTGCAACTAGAAATGATACTCATCCAAGGTCAGCAATTAGTAGGCAAGGTTCTTATTGAAAGTTAGTTTCGTGTCTGTTAAATATTATACTGGTATTGCATCCTTCTTAATAAGATCCTATGAAAAATTTTGAATTATTAAAGTTATTTCCTAAGGATAGCAATTACTTTCATACTTGCCCTACTTCCTTTTTTTTTCAGTCTCCATAAAAAGCTGCTTTCTTAGCTACTACCCCAAATAAAAGTTTTATTATTTGCTTGTAAATGTAGTGTAATGCAGTTGTTTTCAGCCCATTAACCCAAATGTCCAAAATGGATATCTAGGTAACTTTAAAAAGAGCTCCCTGGGATGGATATGTGTGTGTACTTTCATCTTCAAATTCAAATCCTGCACACTATGAAAAGTATTATGACCAGTGTAAACTTGGGAACACAAGTTTCTCTATTATTTTAATAATTAAATTCACAAAATGTTTAATATCTTAAATGCCAAAGTTGGAACCTATATACATGATTGTAAACCATCCAAGAAAATGTGCTTAATGCTCATGACTACTTTATTTGTATGAATAAAGATAGTAAGAAACTTAAAAATCAACATTCTTTTTTAATTTCCCAGTCTACTATAATGTCTTTTAGGCATGAAGAACTCATCCTTGGCACAGTGAAGAAAAGAGTCAAAGATAACTGAGTTTTGATCCTATGTCTGTCTCTCAAATGCACTGTCTTCTTGTTCCCATTGTAAAAATTAGAATAATAACTTTTACATGCGTCTATGACTAAGAATTAGTGAGAATGAAATTGGAAAGAGGATATTAAGTTATTTATATCTTTGGAAGTATGATGTTTATGTGGGAAAATGCTTAAAATTACATTCTTGATCATCTCTTTAAACCACATCATAATTGTTACGTTGCTACAGTGTTGTTCAGTCAGTAAGTCGTGTCCACCCCTTGGTGACCCCGTGGACGGCAGCACACCGGGCTCGCCCGTCCGGCACTGTCTCCTGGAGTTTGCTCAAATTTATGTCCCATTGAGTTTGTGGTGCTATCTACCCATCTCATCCTCTGCTGCCCCCCTTTCCTTTTGCCTTCAGTCTTTCCCAGCAACAGGGTCTTTTCCAGTGAGTGGGCTCTTTGTATCAGGTGGCCAAAGTATTGGAACTTCAGCAACAGTCCTTCCAATGAGTATACAGGATTGATTTCCTGAAATCACTCTTTTATAGCTTGAATACAATAGACACTCTTATAGCTTGAAGGAGTGTTTTTTTTTTTAAGTTCACATCAACATTCCATATGTATAATGTGTATTATGAATGATAAGAAATACTCTTCAAAACTTGAAGCTAAAACATTATGAATTTTTTTGATAAGGGATGAATAACAATAGTGCCATTGGAGTAAATTACTGAGTAGTTGCTGCTGGTAGAGTTTTTGAGCTCTAGCAAATGAGACTACATTATAGCAGAAGTTTGTACTTGGTTTTAAAATTCTGCTGACTGTTTTAATCCACTTAGAAATATTTCTGGAACCCCCATAATACAGTCTTCATGTTCTGTGTCTCTATTTCAGAATCCGGTTTGTTGGTCTTTTCTTGCATGATTAGCACTTTTTTAAATGTTGGATTTTATAAATTTTCATTTACCTGAGGACTTGAAAAAATGCTGTTTTATTGCCTTCTGGAAATGTTACCTTTCACACTTAGATATGCAGTTCACCTGGCATTGTTGGTTGTCTCTTTTTCACTAATTCTGGTATCTAAATTGTTTAGTTCCGGCTTTATTCTTTGGGCTTAATTTGCTGTCATTTTAAAAAACTTGGAACGGACATATAGTTCACTGATTGTCAGCCCTTCTTTCCTAATGTTGTTGTCTTTTCTAATAAATGCATCAAAGGCTCTACGTTTCTTCTGAGCATAACTTTAGCTGTTTCCCACAAGTTTGGATAACATGGTATTTTTGTTGTTTTGTTGTCTAGTTGTCATGTCTGACTTCTGCAATCCCATGGAGTGCAGCCTGCCAGGCTCCTCTCTGTCCATGGGATTTCCCAGGCAAGAATACTACAGGATTGGGCTGCCATTTCCTCCTCCAAGGAATCTTCCCAACCCAGCAATCGAACCTGAGTCTCCTGCAATGGCAGGCAGATTCTCTACCACTGAACCCCCAGGGAAGACCCCGTTTTTATCAAGTTCAAAATATTTTGAATATCTCTTCTGATTTTCACGTTTTACTCTGTGGCTCTTGAGAATGTATTTTTATAGGCTGTTTTAAAGTTATATTTGTGGTTTGGTTATGTTTCTATGAAAAATTGTAGGAAAAATTTTAAGCCCTAGATCGGGGTACAGTTACAGCCTGTTGGCCATATTCAGCAGCCCAGAGCCCATTTTGGTGGCCTTTACCTTTTTAAGTATTTTTTTAAAATCAAAAGAATATTTTGTGACATGTCAGTACTCTAAGAAGTGCACAGTTCAGTGTCTGTACATGAAGTTTTGCAGACCAGCCACCCTGGGTTCATGTCTAGTCCAGGGTGCTGTTGCAATAGGGCAGAGCTGCCCTATCAAAGACCATCTGGTCGACACAGTCTGAACTATTTACTACCTTGCCCTTCAGAGAAAAAGTTTGTTGACCCCTGCTCTAGGTGGTATTTTCTTGCAGAGATTTACTTTTGCTTTTGACGGCAGGCAGCAGGGGTGCTCACAATCTCGTCTCCCACATCCAGCTAAAGGGTTGAGATTGCTGAAAGCCGGCCTCCGGGACTGCAGGGGCTGCCCTGTCCCTGGTTCCCTCTTCCTGCTTCAGGAGGCTGCCCAGAGGTGTGACCCTTCCCTCCGCACCCTCAAGACACTCTCAGAATCTCGCTCCAATTCTCAGCCTTCCAGCTGCAGCTCCACAACTTTCACACACCTCTTGGGAGAATGGACCCTCAGTGAGGGGACTGAAAAGACAGGGCAGTCCAGGGAGGTGCTGCCCGTCCAGGGTTGAGGGGCCTGGGGGCGCCGGGTCACTAAGGAGCTGGGGTGAAGGCTGACTGCACAGGCTCCTTATACATCCATTCCTGAGGCCACGGAGGTTAACACTTACAGGAAGCAGGGAGGCTGACCTGTGGGTCACACACAGAAGGGAGATAATCACAGCGTTGAGGAAATGTTGAATCCCCTTCTCCACTTCCTGTTCCTGTCAGAGAGGGCCAAGGGGTCTTCCACTGTGCGCACTGCCCACCTGCTTCCATACCACCCCCCGACCCTCCCTCCCCCTGCGCTAACTTAGGGCTGGCCTTCTCTGGAGAGCCACTCCACAGAAACATTTGTCCTACTAGCCTGCCCTCTTTTCTCTCCATCAGCAGCAGTGCTTGAACTTTTCAGAGCACCTTTAGGATAGAAAGCCAATGAGACACATATCCAAAGGCCCCTAATGACCCGTATTTGCGACCTGGCTTTGAGATGGGCTTGAGAGGCTTTCTGCTGGCAGAGACAACTGCTAGATTAAGATGGATGTAACCTTGGACGTGGCAAAACTCAGACCTTAATTACTGGAATAGAACAAGGCAGCCAATTTTTTTTTTTTAAACCGGGGAGGCAGGAGTGAGAAGGTGGGAGAGCTTGGGGAGGAGCCAGGTCAAGAATTATCCCTCAGCCACCTGTCAGGACCACGAAGACACGTGCCTGCCCTCCAGGCTTCACCCCGCACGTAGGGGCTTGTGTCCGCAGGTCACCCCCAGCAAGCGAGGACCCTATGAACTGTGTGGTCTTCTGGACCCAAAACGCTTACTTTCCAACGTGGAATTGTCCTTGTTTTCCTCTTGCTCACAGACTTAGCAGAGTCAAGTCCCAAATGACTTTTCCTCCAGGTCTTGATAAATTGTTGCAGAAAAGAAGTGCTGGCAGAGATTTTCTATACCCATGTATCCAAGTCTAGTTATATTCTTTCAAGGCCTATCTTCTGTCCTTCCCCCCAGTTCCCTCTGGCTTCTAGTTCTCAGCCAAGATTCACTGTATTGATATTAAATGTTACACTATTTAACAATGCCAAGTCCCACCTCTCCCCCACTTATGCTTTTTTTTACCCCAGTGGGCTTCTGCCTTTTTGTATCTTCCACAGGATCCAACAGGATTTCAGTGCTAGCTTGCTAACTGATTTCAATGACTACTGTCCACCTGTCATAAAATTCCAAGTATCACAGTTCTCTAAAGGCACTGATAGCACTTCCTAACCATGCAAAACTCCTGAAACTGATTTAAAGCTTTTAGTGGAATCTCAGAATTCCTGAAGACTGTGTGAAAAGTGCATAGAATACGGTGAGATTATGGAAGCCACAATCTATGTTACCACGAGGCTATAGCAGTATGGTGTAAGGTGAAGAGAAAGAACATAACTATTTCAGTTTGAAAACCATAACTCTGAAGTACTCTAGGTGTTCACATGATAACACAGTGTAATATCTGATATTTAGAAGCTTGTCCACTGAGTTATATAAATGAGTCATGCTAGAAAATAAGATTTATGGTCTTATAATTTTAATCCATTTGGCAGCTAATAAGAATTCAGTAAAATAGAGAACATGCATTAAGTGGTCTTTATTGACATTTCACATTAAGTTATTCATGATCAGTTCTTCAGTTAATTATATAAGTATGATAAGTTATTTTCTATTGGCTGTGGAAATTTAAATGTAAAATAAATACAAAATACATTTGTGGTTTAATGAATACTCAAGCTTTTTTTCCCCCCTCTGAGGTATTCCTTTCAATCTGGTTTCATCCCAGATCTGTCTTTTTACTTCCCCTTAGGAAGAGTCTATTAAACCACACAATGGATCTGGAACCAATGAAATCAAGTTTTAATCACATTAGACAAACTTTTTGATCTCATCATACAATACCAATACAAAAGCACCACCCATGCCTCTCAATACATTGGACCAGGCACCTTTGAAGAAAGCCTTGGGTCCTTCATCTTTTGCAATCTTCCGCCAGCAGTCCACCGTCCCCGTGTACATAATATCCGCTGTGGAAACAAACATCATTGGTAAGGGCTGCATAATTCTGGAGAAAAGAGACTTTTCCTCTGAAAGATACCTGCACAGTTTGTTTTCAGTGTTATAAAAGGTCACTTCGAGTCTTCTGCCCAGCTCTAAGCACTTTCAGTGGGACAGCCCCTCCCCTCGCATAACCGCAGGGTAGGGTCTCTAGATTCCTAGTTCAACTCAAGATCAAGTGAAGAACTGGGGCAATGAACCAGCTAATTCACATAAGTCAAATAGAGAAACAGGAAGGGAGCAGTGGGGAGCAGAAGTATTAAGCTGGTGGCGGGGGGGGGTTCTTGTTTATAATTGATGAGAAAACTGAGATCCAATCTCAGATTATACTCTTACAAAGCAAGAGATACAATTATTAGGTTGAAGTTGCTGCTGCTGCTGCTAAGTCACTTCAGTCGTGTCCGACTCTGTGCGACCCCATAGAAGGCAGCCCACCAGGCTCCCCCGTCCCTGGGATTCTCCAGGCAAGAACACTGGAGTGGGTTGCCATTTCCNAGGACCACGAAGACACGTGCCTGCCCTCCAGGCTTCACCCCGCACGTAGGGGCTTGTGTCCGCAGGTCACCCCCAGCAAGCGAGGACCCTATGAACTGTGTGGTCTTCTGGACCCAAAACGCTTACTTTCCAACGTGGAATTGTCCTTGTTTTCCTCTTGCTCACAGACTTAGCAGAGTCAAGTCCCAAATGACTTTTCCTCCAGGTCTTGATAAATTGTTGCAGAAAAGAAGTGCTGGCAGAGATTTTCTATACCCATGTATCCAAGTCTAGTTATATTCTTTCAAGGCCTATCTTCTGTCCTTCCCCCCAGTTCCCTCTGGCTTCTAGTTCTCAGCCAAGATTCACTGTATTGATATTAAATGTTACACTATTTAACAATGCCAAGTCCCACCTCTCCCCCACTTATGCTTTTTTTTACCCCAGTGGGCTTCTGCCTTTTTGTATCTTCCACAGGATCCAACAGGATTTCAGTGCTAGCTTGCTAACTGATTTCAATGACTACTGTCCACCTGTCATAAAATTCCAAGTATCACAGTTCTCTAAGGGCACTGATAGCACTTCCTAACCATGCAAAACTCCTGAAACTGATTTAAAGCTTTTAGTGGAATCTCAGAATTCCTGAAGACTGTGTGAAAAGTGCATAGAATACGGTGAGATTATGGAAGCCACAATCTATGTTACCACGAGGCTATAGCAGTATGGTGTAAGGTGAAGAGAAAGAACATAACTATTTCAGTTTGAAAACCATAACTCTGAAGTACTCTAGGTGTTCACATGATAACACAGTGTAATATCTGATATTTAGAAGCTTGTCCACTGAGTTATATAAATGAGTCATGCTAGAAAATACGATTTATGGTCTTATAATTTTAATCCATTTGGCAGCTAATAAGAATTCAGTAAAATAGAGAACATGCATTAAGTGGTCTTTATTGACATTTCACATTAAGTTATTCATGATCAGTTCTTCAGTTAATTATATAAGTATGATAAGTTATTTTCTATTGGCTGTGGAAATTTAAATGTAAAATAAATACAAAATACATTTGTGGTTTAATGAATACTCAAGCTTTTTTTCCCCCCTCTGAGGTATTCCTTTCAATCTGGTTTCATCCCAGATCTGTCTTTTTACTTCCCCTTAGGAAGAGTCTATTAAACCACACAATGGATCTGGAACCAATGAAATCAAGTTTTAATCACATTAGACAAACTTTTTGATCTCATCATACAATACCAATACAAAAGCACCACCCATGCCTCTCAATACATTGGACCAGGCACCTTTGAAGAAAGCCTTGGGTCCTTCATCTTTTGCAATCTTCCGCCAGCAGTCCACCGTCCCCGTGTACATAATATCCGCTGTGGAAACAAACATCATTGGTAAGGGCTGCATAATTCTGGAGAAAAGAGACTTTTCCTCTGAAAGATACCTGCACAGTTTGTTTTCAGTGTTATAAAAGGTCACTTCGAGTCTTCTGCCCAGCTCTAAGCACTTTCAGTGGGACAGCCCCTCCCCTCGCATAACCGCAGGGTAGGGTCTCTAGATTCCTAGTTCAACTCAAGATCAAGTGAAGAACTGGGGCAATGAACCAGCTAATTCACATAAGTCAAATAGAGAAACAGGAAGGGAGCAGTGGGGAGCAGAAGTATTAAGCTGGTGGGGGGGGGGTTCTTGTTTATAACTGATGAGAAAACTGAGATCCAATCTCAGATTATACTCTTACAAAGCAAGAGATACAATTATTAGGTTGAAGTTGCTGCTGCTGCTGCTGCTGCTGCTGCTAAGTCACTNGGGGGGGGGTTCTTGTTTATAATTGATGAGAAAACTGAGATCCAATCTCAGATTATACTCTTACAAAGCAAGAGATACAATTATTAGGTTGAAGCTGCTGCTGCTGCTGCTAAGTCACTTCAGTCGTGTCCGACTCTGTGCGACCCCATAGAAGGCAGCCCACCAGGCTCCCCCGTCCCTGGGATTCTCCAGGCAAGAACACTGGAGTGGGTTGCCATTTCCTTCTCCAATGCATGAAAGTAAAAAGTCAAAGTAGGTTGAAGCAGATGAAACTAATTATACTCGGTGTTTCTTAATGTTTCAATGGCAATTTCTTACGTTTCAACCTGTCGAAGCCAAAACTTCCTATTGCCACAAACTGCTGGAGGCCATCTCTCCCCCAGCTAAATCACTCTCCCCAATAATACATGTAAAACTAGGTAAGAAACATTTAAAAATAAACTAGCTGATTACTTCAATTTATGCACCCAGGCTCTAAGGGAAAAAGGCCTAAGGCCACTATGATGCTAGCTACCTAGTTAAGTTCACAAACCAGGTGAACCAAACCATATCCCAGTTTTGGTGTTCTTGCTTCTTTGATAAAAAACAAATCAAATCTTTAAAGGAATAGTTTAGAACATTAGGGAGGATTCATCACAATCTTTCTTAAATTTTTATCTCAATTCTAACAACTTAGAAGAATGCAGGCTGTAAAGAGCACTGACTAGCGTACTTGAACAGAAAAGTAAGATTCTCATGGGTCTTGGGCTTACCCCCTTTCCGGCCAGACTGCATCATCATCCTACGGCGGACGGTGTCAAAGGGGTAGGACACCAGCCCGGCGACCGCCGTCACACTCTGGGCGATCATCCAGCTCACGATAATGTGCACATTCTTGGGGTCAGGCAGCATCCCTGTGGGCAGAGCCAAGAAGCCAAATGGCCATGACGCGATTCCTCCTCCGAGCAGCTGAACAAAAAGCAGGTGGGGACGGAGAAAAGGGCACCGCAACTCCACGCCCCACCCTTCCAGAAAAGCCTGCCCCATGAGGGGTGCCTCAGGAGTAACCAAGCAGCCAACGCAAGTTGGTGCCACCAACCTTCCTGGACCTGCAAAGCCCAAGCGGTGCTCCGCACACAGGCCATGTTGAAGTGGCTCCAAGTTAAACTTGGTAACTGATAAAAGGAGCCAGGCACCTCCTTTGCCCTCTCTGAGTAACTCAAGGCCAGGGTAGTTCAGGAGAGGACAAGGAGAGTCCCCCAGCTATTGATCCCCACCTCACCACCTCCGCAGTTTAGTCCAGGGACTAGGGGAAAGTGAGATTAACAAGACACAGTCCTTTATGAGTTAGACACCCCTCAGGATCCTCTCTGCACACATCCTCCTCAGCTCTGCGCCTCCTGACACCCTTCTCTCACCCTTGGCCGTATCATAGACTCCAAAGTAGGCGGCTCTGTAGATAATGATGCCCTGGACCGAGACGTTGAAACCTTGGTAGAGGCCTCTCAGGCCATCAGACTTGAAGATCTTGGTGATACAGTTGCCCAGACCAGTAAACTCCCGCTGGGCGGCACCCTTGCCCACGTCGGCAGCCAGCCTGGTCCTAGCGAAGTCCAGCGGGTAGACAAAGCAGAGGGAGGTGGCCCCAGCTGCCCCACCGGAGGCCAGGTTACCGGCAAAGTAGCGCCAGAACTGCTTATGCCGGTCCACGCCCCCCAGGAAGATCTGCTTGTACTTGTCCTTGAAGGCGAAGTTGAGAGCTTGGGTGGGGAAGTAACGGATCACGTTGGCCAGGTTACCCCTCCAGAAGGACAGAAAGCCCTGCTCTTTGGGGATTCTCACCACGCAATCAATGATCCCTTTGTACTGCTTCTCGGCACTGATCTGTTTGCTGGCATGCTGGACCTGCAGCGGGGGAGAGGGGCGGGGGAGGAGGGAGATGGGAGGGACAGGGAGGGCCGAGAGAAGAGGGCAGGAGAACAAGAAGGTTTGTGCTTCCTGATTTCCTTGTTTAAAAAGTATGGGGAAATCAAATGAACACTGAGTAAATTGAAGTCTTAGCTACTTGGACACCAAGTCCCCTAAACCCAGTTTGCCTCAATTATCAGGGCATTTGAGAGAAACAGTTCTGCTCCAAAATACACTGAAAAGGATGATTTGATTACGTAAAGGGAGACATTGATTTGCTGCGTTTTCCCTAGGTGCCAGAACTGTACCAGGGGTTTATTACTGGGAGACAGAAATAATTAAAGATCCCTGGCCCAAAGGACAACTGCTCTGATCTGACAGATATGATGGGCAGGAGGTGAGGATTCCTCAGTTTGTCTTTAGTCTCCCTGAAGACACAGTCTCTGAGTAGTAGGTGTTCTAACAGAAGAAGAAGGAACCACTCAGCATTGGAGCCTGACATTTTCCAAGCATATCCAAAAAATCAATTATTGAGGAATTTGTTGCTGTGGGCCATTTGTTGGGGTTTTTTCTTGTTATGATCATTTTGACTCCCAAATTGAGAAGGCCCAGTTCCTCATGGAGGGGTCAGTGCTTTTTGGGGAAGTGGAAAAAAAAGTGGGGAGGGGTGGTGGTGGGGCGTGAGATAATGAGAACAAGCCATTCTGAGATCAGAGCTGGGGAGGAAAAGATTTGGGGAAAGGATGAATTAGGCCATCTGAGTTTATTTTGAAAAGTGTTGGTCTCTCAAGACCTGTCTCTTTATGTGCAAAATGGGGGAAACAGTATCTGTCTTACAGAGGTCATACCAAGATGAATGAATAATAGAATAATGTCAGCTATAGCATGGCACACTGGACACTGTAATAATCTTGAGTAGTAATTATTTCGATGTTGTTAATCGTAAAAGGTGGATGCTGAGAAGAAGGTGCAAGGGGGTCTGAAAATCAAGAGGTGAGGCTGACCCAAGAGGCCTGAGTGCCCGCGCTGTCCCTGGAGCAGGATCTGGCTGGCTGCAACCTACTCGGGGTGGGTTTCCATATATAGACACCCGCACGCGGGGCGCCACCCGACACCAGGAATCCGCTACTGACGCTGGACCTGTCTCTGCGCAGAGGGCACCTTCCCCTTCGTGCAGGCCGTGCACCGGGCCCGGGGCCTAGCGCGGATCTTGGGGGCTGCCCCGCGCCCCGCGGCTCGCCGGGGCCCCGCGCGCCCGCGCCCCGCTCGCCGCGCCCGCAAGGTCCTCACCTGCAGCAGCAGTTTGACCCTCTCGATGGGTGCGACAGCAGTCTTGGAGATGGCAGCGGCCACGCCGCCGGCCAAGAAGTCTTTCAGGAAGCTCAGAGCCTGATCGCTCATGTTGACAGCCGGGCGCACACCGCCTCCGCGAGACGCGCTCTCGCTGTCTCCGCCCGGGTAGGCCCCGGTCCCCCTGCTCCAGACCCTGCGCGACGCGAAGGGGCCGCTCACCTCACCCCGCGGCCCACTTTATATACCACTCTCAGGCTATCGCGAGAGGAGGCGGGGCCCCGGGGCCCCGCTCGCCCCTCTCATTGGCTGGGTGCGTGCTCGGAGCCCCGCCTCCTGGCCCGCCCCCTCTTCTGCAGAGGGCAACGGGGGCGAAGGCGCTTCCGGGAGGCAGGGNGGGCGTGAGATAATGAGAACAAGCCATTCTGAGATCAGAGCTGGGGAGGAAAAGATTTGGGGAAAGGATGAATTAGGCCATCTGAGTTTATTTTGAAAAGTGTTGGTCTCTCAAGACCTGTCTCTTTATGTGCAAAATGGGGGAAACAGTATCTGTCTTACAGAGGTCATACCAAGATGAATGAATAATAGAATAATGTCGGCTATAGCATGGCACACTGGACACTGTAATAATCTTGAGTAGTAATTATTTCGATGTTGTTAATCGTAAAAGGTGGATGCTGAGAAGAAGGTGCAAGGGGGTCTGAAAATCAAGAGGTGAGGCTGACCCAAGAGGCCTGAGTGCCCGCGCTGTCCCTGGAGCAGGATCTGGCTGGCTGCAACCTACTCGGGGTGGGTTTCCATATATAGACACCCGCACGCGGGGCGCCACCCGACACCAGGAATCCGCTACTGACGCTGGACCTGTCTCTGCGCAGAGGGCACCTTCCCCTTCGTGCAGGCCGTGCACCGGGCCCGGGGCCTAGCGCGGATCTTGGGGGCTGCCCCGCGCCCCGCGGCTCGCCGGGGCCCCGCGCGCCCGCGCCCCGCTCGCCGCGCCCGCAAGGTCCTCACCTGCAGCAGCAGTTTGACCCTCTCGATGGGTGCGACAGCAGTCTTGGAGATGGCAGCGGCCACGCCGCCGGCCAAGAAGTCTTTCAGGAAGCTCAGAGCCTGATCGCTCATGTTGACAGCCGGGCGCACACCGCCTCCGCGAGACGCGCTCTCGCTGTCTCCGCCCGGGTAGGCCCCGGTCCCCCTGCTCCAGACCCTGCGCGACGCGAAGGGGCCGCTCACCTCACCCCGCGGCCCACTTTATATACCACTCTCAGGCTATCGCGAGAGGAGGCGGGGCCCCGGGGCCCCGCTCGCCCCTCTCATTGGCTGGGTGCGTGCTCGGAGCCCCGCCTCCTGGCCCGCCCCCTCTTCTGCAGAGGGCAACGGGGGCGAAGGCGCTTCCGGGAGGCAGGGGTGGGCTAGGGGCTGTGCCTGTACTTGGGACGTTTAAAGGGCAAATTCATGTTATCTGTCCCGCGAGTGCAAGGAACACCGTGTCTCTGCAGCATGTGGGCCGCTGTATTTATAGCACAGGAGGCCTAGGCCGACCTGGACGCGGACACGGGACCCGCGGCCTCCAGTCCCGCTCGCCTTAACCCCGGGTCTGCACGCGACCCGCCCCCGGCCGAGGCGTGGAAGGCTCTCTTTTCTTCTGTTACTCTGTCCCTCCCCAGAGCTCCCTGCCTGTATGCGGGCTCTTAAAGAGTCGTGTGCGCTCAAAAATAAAGATTCGCCAGAATAAATATACTAACGTCACTTGATGCTGTGATTGCTTCATCTAATGTGGCAACCTGCTGAATCCCCTCTTCTGTCCATTCAAATCGGTCAATCATTCATTCTGCTAGCAAGTGTTTCTGTGCCCTGCACTCAGCGCCACCAGGACAGGCCGAGTGGTGGGGGGGCCACTAGGTGAACACTTATTTAGCAAGTATTTGGTGTGTGTGTGTGTCGTTTGTCTATTGGATCTGCCTGTCATTCCATGATACACAGCCCCTGATAACTCAAATAAAGAAGACCTTATAGGTCTCTCTCTTTTCTTTTAATCCCTTAAGGGTTTAATGTTCCACTCTGCTCTCAATAGAATCTCAGCAAATATTCTGGGCAGAATGTTCGCAGGCAGCTGGCAGCTTCTTGAGAGTCGATGCTGTTACCCTTCCCATCAGAGTAGCCGGATGACCGGGAAATGTTAAGTAAAAGAAGGTCGAATGCTTGACTACTTTTGCCTCTTTTTTAATAGACACCTGGCTTTGGGGAGATATAGTCTATCTAGTTCTAGGAATTGATTGCAATTAGTTTTTATATTTAAGAAAATCAATTAGTGTGAACTTTGATTTCCCTTATTTTTTGACAGTTCATAGAATCATACAACTTTTCAAATACAGCTGTTCCTTCCCCTGGAATGACTGATCTAAACTCTCTTCACTGTTCAGTCTCTTGCCATGTTTGTTAATGTTCCTTTGTACACTGGACAAAGTTTATTCATTTTTTTTTCATGAGCTTGGTGCAGACAGACATCATGCTAGGCACTGAGTGAGCAGCAGCCATGTGTCAGCCTGGGTTTGGAGGCTTCAGTAGAGCAGAGGGCACTTAGCTGGATGCCAGCACCATGAAGGGTACACATTTATTTGAGGATGGAGCAGGCTAGAGTTCAGAAACCCAGGTGAGCTGTATAAGAGTGCACATTCACCAAGGTCAGGAGGAAGGTCAAGAATTCAGCATAAACAGAAAAGTCATTTATGTATCTATTCAACAAATACTTAAGTACTTACTGAGTACCAAGAACTAAGTTTGTCCCTGTGGATTTAATATGGCTCAGTCCCCAAGAACCCCCAAATACGTCCATGGCTGAAATAAGTTCAGCCAAGAACATATTTGTTACTTGTTCAGATTTATCACAGCTTCACATAGAGATTTCCATGGATCAGCATAATCCACATTTTAGTCATTTTAATTAAATAGTGTACTTAATTACCTTCTGTTGATAGAGAGCAGTTGTCTAAACCATTTTCTTTTAACTATGTGTTAGAGATGTTTCTTGTTTTAATTATGAAAAATAATGCTGCTATACAGATACTTCTACACAGATTTTATTTTCTCCTTCAATTTTTTGCTTATCATGTATCCCCAAGATGAAATTAATAGACTGAACATTTTAAATGTTTTTTTTTTAGCTCCTGCTACAGATTGACAAATTGCTCTTCAGAAAAACTGTACAGTATGACTTTTATGTAGAATCTAAAAGTTACAGCAAACTAGTGAATATAGCACAAAAGAAACAAGCTCACAGATACAGAGAACAAATTAGTGGTTACCAGTGGGGAGAGGGAAGGGAGGTGGGGCAAGAGAGGGGTAAGGGGTAAGCTACAAAATATGGTACAACATGGGGAACATAGCCAATATTTTATAATGACTGTAAATGGACTATAACCTTTAAAAACTATGAATTACTATGTTGTGCATCTGAAACTTATACAATGGTGTACATCAAGTACATTGCTGTTCAGTCACCCAGTTGTGTCTGACTATGACTCCATGGGCTGCAGCACGCCAGGCCTCCCTATAATTCCATTAAAAAAAAGAGGAAGATGAAATGTGGAGTCCATCAGCTATGTAAACAGGCTCATTTCCCACAGATCCTCCACCAACAATGACTTAAAAAAAAGAAAGGGATCTTTTTGCTATTTGTGACATTTTATGAGTTATAATTTGTACCTCGTTAATTACTATGAACCTATACATATTCCACATGATTCAACTTAGTTTGCTAGCATTTGTCTTTTGTTTAAAATCTTAATCTTCCTTGACCACTTACGGCACGAAAGCAGAGTATTTATACTTACAACTATTCTTTATTGATTTGGGACAATAAATATGTTTTGAGCATTTTCATTTTTTTAAATATTTATTTTCTTGCATTGTTTTAATCATGTTATTTATTTAAATAGGAGCAGATCCAGAATATGATGATATGCTTTCTGTTCTGGTGTAGATGTATCTCTTTTGTAGATATACTAGTCTGTTTCCCGTAAATCATAATTAGTCTATCTTCTACTTCTTTTGGTAGTCATTTTTTAAAAATATAACACTACATTACGTATTATAAAGTGGTATAATCCAACTTCATTTTTCTCCATACCATTCTTGGGTAACCTAACACTGATTTTCAAGTAGGTATTTTCTCCTCCCCATTATTTGTCTTATATTACTAATTCTAATTTGTTGTATAAGTGCGTATAATAGCTTTAATTTAGGAAATCACCAGTCACTTATTTATTTGATCATTAGTCTTTAAAAATAACTGCTTTTTTAGTCTATTAAGAACACAACATCAGCCTATGAAGAACAACTTAATAGGTGATTCCACAGCCACTTACAACACAAAAAGTTTTATCTCCCTGTATGCCTGGATTTATTTTTTACTGTCAAGCTGTTCAACTATTTAAACATAACAGACATTTATGTTACATTAGCATACTGATTCAAGAAGTTTTATCATCTTCATTACACTTCATTTTACTGATCAGAATTTTTCATATTTTCTGAGTGGGAGATACCGTATTTCTCCTTGGCTCCTGTCAGATTCTCCTGTCACCTCAGGGGAGCTGTAGCTGGAATCCTTGACAGGGGCTTTTCCATGGAAATCCATACACTGTCCTTTCCTTCCATAGTCTTTCTCAGAAAAGAGAGGCCTCAGATGCCCCCAGGAGCATGAGCTGTCTGTGGTCACAAGGTCTGGGTATCACTTTACACAGGCAGGGGAGAGAATGGTGCTCAGCAGAACATGTGTCTGCCCGCCAGTCCCAGTACGTGGTGGCTTTCTGCCAGCCTGAGAATGGACACAGCATCTGAGATAAGAGAGAAAAGTCTGCCTTCAAATGTGGCGTGGTACCCTGGAGATTTGGGTGG
>SJYW01050682.1:1064813-1077789 GCA_006410735.1 Raphicerus campestris
TTACAATACTGTATTGGTTTTGCCATACATTGACATGAATCAGCCACAGGTGTACACGAGCTCCCAATCCTGAAACCCCCTCCCACCTCCCACTCCATATCATCTCTCTGGATCATCCTTGTGCACCAGCCCCAAGCATCCTGTATCCTGTATCGAACATAGACTGGTGATTTGTTTCTTACCTGATAGTATACGTGTTTCAATGCCATTCTCCCAAATCATCCCACCCTCTCCCTCTCCCACAGAATCTAAAAGTCTGTTCTATACATCTGTGTCTCTTTTGCTGTCTCGCATATAGGGTCATCATTACCATCTTTCTAAATTCCACATATATGTGTTAGTATACTGTATTGCTGTTTTTCTTTCTGGCTTACTTCACTCTGTATAATCGGCTCAAGTTTCATCCATCTCATTAGAACTGATTCAAATGTATTCTTTTTAATGGCTGAGTAATACTCCATTGTGTATATGTACCACTGCTTTCTAATCCATTCATCTGCTGATGGACATCTAGGTTGTTTCCATGTCCTGGCTATTATAAAGAGTGCTGCGATGAACATTGGGGTACATGTGTCTCTTTCAATTCTGGTTTCCTTGGTGTGTATGCCCAGCAGTGGGATTGCTGGGTCATAAGGCAGTTCTATTTGCAATTTTTAAAGGAATCTCCACTGTTCGCCATAGTGGCTACACTAGTTTGCATGGTCTTGATTACTGCCTCCTGTACAATGTCACAAACCAGAGCCTCTTGAGGAAAGTGAAAGAGGAAGTGAGAAAGCTGGCTTAAAACTCAACGTTCAGAAAACTAAGATCATGGCATCTGGTCCCATCACTTCATGGCAAATAGATGGGGAAACAGTGGAAACAGTGGCTGACTTTATTTTTCTGGGCTCCAAGATCACTGCAGATGGTGACTACAGCCATGAAATAAAAAGATGCTTACTCCTTGGAAGAAAAGTTATGACCAACCTAGACAGCATATAAAAAGCAGAGATATTACTTTGGCAGCAAAGGTCCGTCTAGTCAAGGCTATGGTTTTTCCAGTGGTCGGGTATGGATGTGAGAGTTGGACTATAAAGAAAGCTGACTGCCGAAGAATTGATGCTTTTGAACTGTGGTGTTGGAGAAGACTCTTGAGAATCCCTGGAACTGTGAGGAGATCCAACCAGTCTGTCCTAAAGGAGATCAGTCCTGGTGTTTATTGGAAGGACTGATGCTAAAGCTGAAACTTCAATACTTTGGCCACCTGATATGAAGAGCTGACTTGTTGGAAAAGACCCTGATGCTGGGAAAAAGTGAAGGCAGGAGGAGAATAGGATGACAGAGGATGAGATGGCTGGATGGCATCACCAACTCAATGGACATGGGTTTGGGTGGACTCTGGGAGTTGGTGATGGACAGGGAGGCCTGGGGTGCTGTGGTTCATGGGGTCACAAAGAGTTGGACACGACTGAGCGACTGAACTGAACTGAACATTTCTATAGCACCCTCATTTTCAAGAGTTCAGAGAACTTGAAAAACTTCTCCTCTCATACCTCACTCATTTTATAGATGATGGGAAAACATCCCTGGAAGAATCAATGACTGAACTGGATCCTGCAGTTGGCCAGTCCTAAAGCTGAACAAGGCAAAGATCTGGAGCGGCTGGGTCACAGGAGCAGCATTTATATTTCTATAGGCAAATCCATGTGGGAAGCCAAATTATTGGAAGACTGATTAGAAAGTACACAGTAAGATCAATCAGAGTCAGCTGGAGTTAGTGCTGTTAGTTTTTCCTACTAATCAAATCCCATGTAATCTTTGTGTCTTTAAACTGAGAAGTCTTGATTTTTCTCTTTTCCCTTTACAGAAACTTCAGATGATTATTTAGTGGGGTTTTTGCCTCATTGTTTCAATTCCTAATATGCTTTCATTGGCACATACGTATGCTNGAATTTCATTCAGTTCAGCAGCTGAGACCAAGCAGAAGCCTATCTTCGTAGGTGGCTCTCTCCTCACCCTCCAAGAGGGGGCTGGAAACAATCTATCTAAGCTCTGTTCAAACCAGAGATATAATGTGTCACGGATTTATGGCAATACACTTCATTGACATATAATAACCAACTTTTAATATCTTCCCTGGTGGCTCAGATGGTAAAGCATCTGCCTATAATGCAGGAGACCTGGGTTCAGTNATGCTTGGCACAGTGTAGGCACGATAAAGACTAGCTTCTCTTCCCTTTATTGTTACCATCATTATCACTACTACTGTTATCATCATTATTGAACACATACTCTGGTTTCCAAAATCCTCATTAAATATGTAAAATCATTCACTCTAAGTTTGACCCCAGCAATTGAACCAGGTTAATTTTTTCAATAAACCTACAATGGCTCCTAGGTTCCATGTTGACTAGTGTAGTACGTGTATTGCAGGACATGTACTGAGGTGTATCACTGTGGTTTTAAATTATACTTTCTGATGATGTTGTGGGCATGCCAGGTGGTGCTAGTGGAGAAGAACCTGCCTTTCAATGCAGGAGATGTAAGAGATTCAGTTTCAGTCCCTGGGTCAAGAAGATCCCCTGGAGGAGGGCATGGCAACTCACTCCAGCACTCTTGCCTAGAGAATCCCACGGTCAGAGGAGCCTTGTGGCACAGAGTTGGATATGACTGAAGTGACTTAGCATGCACGTGTGATGTTGTACACTTTCTGGGACATCATAGAAAATTCAGATATTATTTTATAAGTATAATTTTAATTCATTCTCCCTAAATATATAACTGGACACTTTTTCTCCTTGATTTTTAAAAAATTTATTTGGCTATACCGGATCTTACTTGCAGCATGTGGAATCTAGTTCCTTGACCAGGGACTGAAACCGGGACTCCTGCATTGGGACCATGGAGTCTTAGCCACTGGACTGCTAGGGAAGTCTCTCTCCATGATCTTTCATCAGGGTTCTTATTAATTAACCTCTTATTGAGAGACTACTCTGTGCTTTGTCCTGATCAGATTATCATTTAATAACCTGAAAGGTTTCTGAAAACTGGAGGTTTCCTGAGTGTTTCTTACTCTTCATTTAATTTTAAAATTTAAATGAGTGTTCCCTAGAAACTTTATTGTGGTTCCTTCTCTATTGAAGGATCAATTGACTTATCCCTAGCCTTTGTTCTCTGTTTTAAACCAGTGCTGTATTCATGGCAATATTTTACCAGTCTCTAACCATATCCCTAAAAATATAATTTCTAGGAGTGCTGTATGTGTGTGTGTGTATATATGATTATGTCCAAAGTTTGGGAAAATGCAGATTATGAACTCAGTGACATCAGGCTTATGTCCCCACCTCATTGCTTGATGAAACCAATGAAACTTTGATTCAAGTTTTGGCTAAATTCTACTCCGAGTGATGTGATGACTGTAAGTGAGGAAACTCCTTTCTGCTCTCTTACTGCATTTCAGCATTTTAGAGAAATAGGAAGGGTGGTTTACAGACAGCATTGTTAAATTAAAAACTGGAAAAGTCATTGAATGGCAAATAAGTCAAACTCCAAATGAGAGAGTTCAAAAATGTCAAACCAGCACTAATTAAGGGAAGAGTCAAAAGGAGGAAGGAAGTCTCCCTGCCCAGAAGAAAGGGCCACTTAGTCTATATTGCTTCCCCCTCTCTTCCTTTCTCAAATTAGGGATGAGGAAGGTGACAAACTCTAGAGAAAGACAGATGAAAAGAGAATAGAAGAAACTCTGGCTGGGTGAGCTCTGCATAGGCGGAGGGTGAGGGGCCCCTCCTCCTGCTTAGAAGGATCTGAGAACTGGTTGAAGAGCTGCCAACAGCAGGAATATGAATTAAGGAAGGTGACCTTGCTGCTGCTACTGCTGCTAAGTCGCCTCAATTGTGTCCAACTCTGTGCGACCCCATAGACGGCAGCCCACTGGGTTCCCCTATCCCTGGGGTTCTCCAGGCAAGAACACTGGAGTGGGTTGCCATTTCCTTTTCCAATGCATGAAAGTGAAAAGTGAAAGTGAAGTCGCTCAGTCGTGTCCGACTCTCAGCGACCCCGTGGACTGCAGCCCACCAGGCTCCTCCGTCCATTGGATTTTCCAGGCAAGAGTACTGGGGTGGGGTGCCATTGCCTTCTCCTAAGGAAGGTGACCTTACAGAAATAGAAAAAAATGACCTCTCTCTGAGATCTACAGGGAAAAGATGAGGATGTTAACTAGTTAGAGGAAAATGTCATTTCATATTGGAGTGTGAAAAGACTTTGGAGGTCATGGAAACCAAACTCTGGATTTTATAGATGCACCAACAGCTGAGAAGAATGAGGTGCTGGAATCCAAACAAATCCACCACAGTATAATACGTTTGCATTTGAACTAATAAAAAATAATTCCCTCAATCTTCAAAGAAGTTGTGTTAATATAATCCTAGGAGATATACTCATTTTACCTTGGGGCTTTTTGTGCACTTAGTACCAGCATACCCTGATTAGAGAGGGATCAGATTAACTGAATTGCCTAAGAGCTACAGCTTGTTCCATGAGATGACTGAAAATTTTATTTTTAAGTATTTGGATAGATATGTCAGCATCATATTTGGTGCCTAAGCAATAGTTCATCCGTTCTGATTATTTCAGTACGCACAGTACTTGAGCAATACTGTGGTTCACACTCAGTGCTGTGCACCTGGTGGCTGAGGGGATCAGGGCCAAGGAAGACGAGGAGGCTTGTCCCCCCATCCCCATACCCAGCCTCGACCTGGCTCATTCTAGCCTCCTGTGGGTCTTCCTGTCTCCTGTCTTGTCCATCCCAACCCATCTCTCAGCCAGTCTTCAGAGTGACTTTTCAAAGATGCAAACTTGATCCTATAACTCTTGGAGCAACTCATGAGCCACAGGTTAGATTCTAAACTCCTTAATCTCCAGATCTTTCCCTGCCTTGTCCCCTCACTGGTTCCCCTCCTAACACTACATGCTCAAGTCTTCATTTTCTTAGCTCTTCAGGCCAGCTTCAGGTGGCTATCCCTTTGCTGATAGTTCTCTGCCTCAGATGTCTTTTTCCCCTTCTTCCTCTCTCTGGACAACATCTGTTCATTGCTGAAGATTCAAAGAAACACTTACCTTGCTCTCGGTTAAAATAAACTATCCCTCTGATAGTGTCTCACTCCTTCCTGAACATACGTTATCATAACACCTATGATCTCTCAATGCACTTATTTGCATACATATTTATTTTAGAGAAAGTACACATTAAGAATCATCTAAGGAGTTTCTTTACAATGAAAAAATGTCTTGTCTTCACCTTCACAGATTCTAACTCTAGTTAGAAGGTCATCAGAGGGGGTTCATGTACATCTCTGAACCTAAGGAGAGCCTCCTCTAAAGCAGGTGACTCTTTACCTGCCTGAAGCATCATTTTTCCAAGGGCAGAGGGCACTGCTGATTTGTTCCACCTGCTTCTCCCCAATCACTGACTCACAAGAGTATCAGCTTGAGAAATCCCCACACCCCCTTCCTCCCCTCCCACTCTCTTGGGGGTAAAATATGCAAAACTCATTTATATTCCTGCAAGTAGGTGAGAATAATCTGGGCCATCACCATTCAATAATGGAAGCTTTGTGCAAAGTAGTGACAGGTGAGAGGAATGATTTCATTTTTCACTTTGACAATTGGGTGAAGCAGATTCCTGGCAGTTCTGCAAAGGTTTTATGCCCACATAGTTACCCAAGGGATCTGCTTAGCAACCAAGAGATGCTGCAAGGAGAGAAAAGCAGATTCTTCTTTCAGTGACATCTTGTAACTGAGATGGTGAAGCACTAAGAAAGAGGGGGGCAACTCTGACCTAGGGTTCCCACTTGTTCTCTGGTCTCCAGAGAGGCCTGTCCCAAATGCCCTGGTTCCTATCCCCTCTGCAGAGCCCAAGCGGAGCTCATTGTGCAGGGAGCATCATCCCCTATGGTGCTTGGCTGTGCTTAACTGGGTTTCTTCTTTGTGGAGTGATTTTATTTGACTGTAAAATTCAACCTGTTGGTTGAAGGTTTTGAGAGGGTTCAACATAGCTGGTTTGATCCCTGGGTCAGGAAGATGCCTTGGAGGAGAGCATGGCAATCACTCCAGTATTCTTGCCCAGAGAATCCCATGGATAGAGGAGCCTGATGGGCTACAGTCTTTAGGGTCTCACAGAGTTGGATACAACTGAAGCGACTTAGCACACTTACAATATAGCACTCCTCTTCATGCTTGGGTTTTGAATTGAGAAATAAGACAAAAAAGTAGGCAAAAGACAAAAAAAAATATGACCAGCTCACTGATAAAGTTGATATTAGAGAATGGGACTTACATCTGCAGGCAATGGGCTTCCTAATATTGAGTCCTAGAGCTTAACTGAATCCCCCAAATGACAACCGCTGCAGCCTTCCTCCCATGAGCTGGGGCGATCTAGAGGATGTGTTCTGGGCTGGTAGGTGGGCTTCTTAAAGGAAGGGGATTGGCAGGGGCTGGGCAAGTTCAGGGTCTCTTCTAAACCCACTCATCTGGTTAGGGTTACAGTGACTTCTTTGGCTGCTCTGGATGGAGGGAGTCAGGGGGCCGGGAGAAACCACAGTGGCACTTGCCTTCACATGGCACCAAGCTTCAGACACAGACACAGGCATTCCTACAACCCAATTATGTTAAAGCTTTGGAAAATACAAAAAAGTATAAAGAATAAAATAAAAATCAGCAGTAATCCCAGAGATACACTATATTTCTTCTATTTTAAGACATATATTTCTCACTTTCTAATGTTCCTTAAATGGGATGTATTTTATGCATGATATATGTTTGATGTCCCATTATCATTTCTTCCTAAAAGACTTTTGTTAAGCCTCTGATGTCTTATTCAGCTGTTAATATCTTAGAAATGAGGAAATATGGCAAATTTCAAGTGGTTTTCAAAGATAAGGATTATGCTAGAGCTTCTTCCCATGCCAGTAGGTAGTGAGAATCTGATGTATAATGACTACAAAATAGTCCATCATCTGAATGTACTAGAATGTATTTAATCTCTACCTCTTGGCATTTAAGTTGTGGGGTTTTTCATTTGCTTTGTTTTTTTAGGATTATAGATAATGCTGTGATAGACTTCCTTGTGCCCAAGTCCTTGCTCCAGATATGATTTTTTACCCTTTAAGGGCTGGTCCTCAAATTCAGGATAATAATTTTTTTAAAAGCACTTATTTCCTGTGACCAAATTGTCCTTCGAAAAGGTTATGCCACTTAGCCTCCATCAGTGTTGTCACGGCACTCATCTTTCAGCATAGCCGGTAGTACTGAATATTATAGGTCATTGTCATGCGATGGATGGTGTTTTTCTGAATTTGAAGGCTGTCAGTCCTCAATGCTTTATCCTGTCACTCTTTTTCCTTCCTCTTTCCCTCCCTCCCTCCCTGTCCAGCCCAGAGTCTCCTGGGAGAAGCAGAAAAGCACAGAGGGTAAGGATGAGCACATTTAGGCTCCCCATTGCCACAGACCTTTGCTGCCACACCCCACCTACTGCAAGATGGGTTAGGCTCGCTGTTTAGAGAAAGGAGCACCCCTGAATGGCCGCAGGCCTCCCAGCTCCTTTGCCCTCTGTCTGCAGTCACAGCTCCGGGGGCAAGGTGGCACCGCAGCCAAGCACTGCCCAGGGTGATGGCAGGCCTGGAGCAGATTGCCTGGGGCTCCTCCCTGCACCTTCTCCTCTCCTCTCTCTACCCTGGGGCTCAGGGCTGGAGGAGTTTGGTGCCTCTTAGGGAGGCCAGGAAGAACCGCTGATGTGGAGGTCTCCATCTAACCAGAGGCAGCAAGGGAAGCCCGTGGCCTGGCTTCGATGCCAGGCAACATGTTTTAATGAACATCCACTGTGGGGAGGGCAGTATTAAGTGCCGTAGGAAAGACGAGCTTTTATTGCTGTAGAGAACCGTTCCTGGCGCCAGTTCCATGGATCCCCGCACCACTCAACCCATCTGTTCACTCCTTGGGTACCGACTAGAAACTTTTTTGGGTACAGAACTACAGAAAGAAGCAGATTGGACTGTGGCAAATGCAAGCCTGGCATGTTTCCTGTGGGGGGTGGGGGTGGGGAATCTTTCTCAGCTCTTGGTTCCCCAGAGAGTAACGTGCCCAAACAAAGTGATATCTTATGAACATTCCTCAATGGGATGATTTTTATATAGGTTAAGTAGAGAATTCCTCAGCCTAAATTTGGGCCTAAATATGCTCAAGTTGGGGCTTAGCTGGTAGCTCAGCTGGTAAGAATCTGCCTGCAATGCAGGAGACCCTGGTTCAATTCTCCAGGGGTCAGGAAGATCCCCTGGAGAAGGGATAGGCTACCCATTCTAGTATTTTTGGGTTTTCCTTGGTGGCTCAGACAGTAAAGAATCCACCTGCAATGTGGGAGACCTGGGTTCAATCCCTGGGTTGGAAAGATCCCTTGGAGGACGGTATGGCAACCCACTCAATATTCTTGTCTGAAGAATCCCCATGGACAGAGGAGCCCAGCGGGCTACAGTCCATGGGGTCGTACAGAGTTGGACACGACTGACCGACTAAGCACAGCACAGAGCACATACCCAAGTCACACTGTATTCTCTATCTGCTTCTTCACTGAGGTACCGATTCTCTCAATTGATACTCAAAGATAACTCTGGGCTATTCAGTTCAGTCACTCAGTCGTGTCCGACTCTTTGTAATCCCACGATCNGAGGAGCCCAGCGGGCTACAGTCCATGGGGTCGTACAGAGTTGGACACGACTGACCGACTAAGCACAGCACAGAGCACATGCCCAAGTCACACTGTATTCTCTATCTGCTTCTTCACTGAGGTACTGATTCTCTCATTTGATACTCAAAGATAACTCTGGGCTATTCAGTTCAGTCACTCAGTCGTGTCCGACTCTTTGTAATCCCACGAACGGCAGCACACCAGGCCTCCCTATCCATCACCAACTCCCAGAGTTTACTCAAACTCATGTCCATCGAGTTGGTGCTGCCATCCAACCATCTTATCCTTTGTCGTCCCCTTCTCCTCCCGCCTTCAGTCTTTTCCAGCATCAGGGTCTCTTCCAATGAGTCAGTTCTTCGCATCAGGTGGCCAAATGATTGGAGTTTTAGCTTCAGCATCAGTCCTTCCAATGAATATCAGGACTGATTTCCTTTAGGATGGACTGGTTGGATCTCCCTGAAGTTCAGGGGACTCTCAAGAGTCTTCTCCAACACCACAGTTCAAAAGCATCAATTCTTTGGTGCTCAGCTTTCTTTATAGTCCAACTCTGATCTCCATACATGACTCTGGAAAAACCAAAGCTTTGACTAGACAGACATTTGTTGGCAAAGTAATGTCTCTGCTTTCTAATACGCTGTCTAAGTTAGTCATAACTGTTCTTCCAAGGAGTATGTGTCTGTTAATTTCATGGCTAGGCTGTAGGTTAAGCTTTTTAGAGTGGAATTTGGTTGGGCTATCCTGGTAGGATGGCTCATCACATCTGGCAGGCCAAATTCCTCCAAACTGTGACAGTGTGTGCTTAGACACTTTCTATAATTGAGGGGCTCATAGGCTCCCTGAACCATGTGGTCTGCATTGGGGTAGCTCACCAGTAACAGAGCCAGTGACGCCTTCTCAAGGGGCACCACCAGTGATGGCGGGTGTAGACAGGAGAGAAGGGCAGTGGGACAGCCAGTCTCTGTCAGGGAAGGTGGGAATCCGCAAACAGGTGGGAATGTAGATTGCAGAGTATGCAAGGGTGGGGCAGACCCTGTTTTGGGAAAGCAGAGCCCCTGGGGGATTCTTCCAAGGGGATTCAAAGGAGATGTGGGGTTAGATCACAAAGTGTTGGTATCTCATTGATCCAGTAGGGCTCTCAGAGTTGAGCCAGGCATCCTGGGCACCCTAATCTCTGCTAGTCTCCTCAGAATGGCAGCCTGTTCCCCAAGGCAGTGCAGGAGTGGGGAAGTGTGAAGTCAGACACACAGATCGTAGCCAGGCCCCCCAAATCCTCAAAGCATAGGAGAGGCAGAAAGGGAGGCCCATAGGAGGCAGGTTCCATCCGTGCAATGAAATTTACTGCCTGGGGCAGGATGGACTTTAAGTCTTAGAGCTCTACAGCTGGTTGAGGAGAGGGTCTTTGTCAAACAACCCTGAAATGGGGAGGATTTTTCTGTCAAGATAACATGGTGGAGCCTGTAGGGCCAGCAGGAGGGAAGGTGATCTCTAACCTGTCTCTGTGTGTGTGGTCTCCCCACTATTAATACTCTTGGGACTACACTTTCTTCTGACCTTTTGAAAAACAAATCATGGAAGATACATACATACATAAACATACATGTATATAATAATAGAAAGGCTTTGATCCTTCTGAAGATTTAATTCAAAAACAAGGAAGACTAAAATATTAAGTTGGGCTTAAAAAGCAAACATATTAAGTATAAAGTTATGTCAAGACAGGTTAAAAAAAACAAGCACTTTGAAACTTCAAAGAAATAAAGGAAATTTCAAGGTAAATAAAATTTATTGGGTTGTCTAAAAAGTTCATAGGATTGTACAGAAAAACCTGAATGAACTTTTTGGCCAACCCAATAAGTTAGGCTTAAAAGTGAAAGAAATAAAAGTCTTCAAGTTCAAAAAGTAATATTTAAGAATGTTTGTGTCTAGGAAATTGGAAGAAAAGTTACAATTCCAACAAAAGAATATTGAGGATTTTTTTAATCCAAAGGAGACACTCCAACTAGATGAGATTTAAAATAAGACAAATGGCTGAACTCCAACAGGGGATTAAAAACATGAAAACTGAAGTGATGGATGATTAAAATAAAACCCAAAAGCCATGAGGTGAGAAGTTAAAACATGTTAGTAAGTGAAGTTAATGATAACATGGGATTTATAAACACCATGTAAAATAAAACTATCCATATGTAGGATAGAGTGATAATAGAATTTTAAAATTTAGAGTTGGGCGAGAGACAAAAGCTGGGTGAGGAGAACACAGGTCAGGCAGCTTCCTGTGGACACAGCTTCTCCCTGTAAATGGCTTCCACTTCAGAAAGCACCATTTATTTTAGAGGGTGAAGAGCCAGGGGGCAGGTAGTCAAAACTGCCTTTCCTCCTTGTTCTGACGTTGCCCGGCAGACCTAGTTTGATCTGACCCTATTCCTTAGCTCACCTCACCCTCCCTGTACAAGAAGCCCTGCAGGAAAGTCATGTTCCAGGCCCACTGCAGCTGCGGTTAGGGTTAACAGCCCTCCATCTCCTGGGCCCCCCACCCTCAGCCCCACTCACAGGAAAAAGACAGGGAAATGGGAGAAAAGAAAGTATCCATTGAGGGTACAATGTCTAGAACTGTGAACTGTTTCTAACACCTCCTTTTGATGTCTTCCGCCTCAGAACATAAATACCAGTGCCAGGAAGTTCATCTTCTGTAAAGTTGCTAAAACCACCCCATATGTAATTATATAGTCTTACTGTATTGGCTCAAAATTGCGTAGAATAAAGTGTAACCTAAAGCAAAACCAAAAATAGGTACTTGGTTTCCTTTGCCAAATTTCCTTGAAAAATGTAAATGCGTGAGATTTAAAATTAGGTAATCAGCTGACGAGTATTTGTTGAGGATCCTGTGTTTGCAGGCCTGCAAGCCTCCCCGGAGGCAGTGGGGCCAGACCGCCTGGCCTTACTGTGCCTCGGAGGAGCACGGGGCCGGAGCTGGGCTGCTGGTCCTGCCTGTTCCTCCAGGGTCTCTTCTTGGCCCGCTACTAAGACACCCAGGTGTTTTCTTTTCTTTTTTTTTTCCCTCTTCTCTTTGAAAAGATAAGTGAGCATTTTGTAAAAGTGCTGTGCTCTGTTTACTTCCCCCACTGACTTCCTTCTGCCTCAGAGCCTACTGCTGGCCTGAGCACACTGCCTCAGCAGGGAAACATCCTCTGTGAGAGCTGGGATCACATTTTACGATTAATTTTAGACTTCTGTGTTTGTTTATGACTATATAACCTGCTTTCTCCCAGCCTGCCGGTAACAGAGGAGTCCATTATCACTCAGTAACAACCTAATGAATGCACCTCCAAGTCATCTATATTTCAGGGGGCAGTTGATGGTGGTGCCTGGGAGGACTGTGGAGCAAGAGAAGATCAAGAGAGGAAGACAGGGTGAAAGGCAGCCTGGCACCGCTGACCTTTGCTAAAGACTCCCTTAACACACACCCACACACACACAATGAATCCCCTAAACTGTGTTCAGTTCAGTTCAGTCGCTCAGTCGTGTCCAACTCTTTGCGACCCCATGAATCACAGCACGCCAGGCCTTCCTGTCCATCACCATCTCCCGGAGTTCACTCAGATGTCCATCGAGTCCGTGATGCCATCCAGCCATCTCATCCTCGGTCATCCCCTTCTCCTCCTGCCCCCAATCCCTCCCAGCATCAGAGTCTTTTCCAATGAGTCATCTCTTCGCATGAGGTGGCCAAAGTACTGGACTTTCAGCTTTAGCATCATTCTTTCCAAAGAAATCCCAGGGTTGATCTCCTTCAGAATGGACTGGTTGGATCTCCTTGTAGTCCAAGGGACTCTCAAAAGTCTTCTCCAACACCACAGCTCAAAAGCATCAATTCTTTGGCAGTCAGCCTTCTTCACAGTCCAACTCTCACATCCATACATGACCACAGGAAAAACTATAGCCTTGACTAGACGGACCTTAGTCAACAAAGTAATGTCTCTGCTTTTGAATATACTATCTAGCTTAGTCATAACTTTTCTTCCAAGGAGTAAGCGTCTTCTAATTTCATGGCTGCAGTCACCATCTTCAGTGATTTTGGAGCCCCCCAAAATAAAGTCTGACACTGTTTCCACTGTTTCCCCATCTATTTCCCATGAAGTGATGGGACCAGATGCCATGATCTTCGTTTTCTGAATGTTGAGCTTTAAGCCAACTTTTTCACTCTCCTCTTTCACTTTCATCAAGAGGCTTTTTAGCTCCTCTTCACTTTCTGCCATAAGGGTG
>SJYW01050696.1:0-19327 GCA_006410735.1 Raphicerus campestris
CCCTGTTTTCTGAAGCGTGAGTGTGTGCTTGTGCTCAGTTGCTTTAGTTGTGTCTGACTCTTTGTGACCCTATGGACTGTAGCCTGTCAGACTCCTCTGTCCATGGGATTCTCCAGGCAAGAATACTGGACAGGCTTGCCTCTCCTCCAGGGGATCTTCCTGACCTAGAGATCAAGTCCATGTCTCCTGGGTCTCCTGCATTGCAAGTGGAATCTTTAGCCACTGAGCCATCTGGGAAGCCCATTATATGAAGCAACAGTATTTTACTAAGACACAGCATATATTACGGTATCTAAGGTAAATGTTTAAGTATCTTTTGAATCCTATCATTGTTTCTGGGAATACACAAGTTCTATCTTCATAAGTTAGGGACCATTCTACTGTCTGACTCTATCATTTAACTCAGTCAAGTTTATTCTTGTTGTTTATCTGCTCTTGTGATGTAGATATTAAGTCTAGAAACTATCTGAATGTTTATCTAAACCTGGGGGTTACTCCTTCAATATGGTCCTTTCCTTTTATTCAGGAGCTAGAAGATATCAATTACATTATATTAAAGACAGGAAAGGAGTGTGCATATTATAAATGTTTTAAATGAAACATAAAGAAAACTGAAGCACAAAGAAGTTAATAAGCTTATTGCAAATTTGACAATTAATTAATGTTGTGAGTAGAGCACATGGTTTGTGATTCATAGATATTTTTCTTCAATTCTGCATTTTATCAAAAAGCACAAGAAACAATAAAATAGGAATTATGAAAAGGCAAAAATATAAATGTGAAAATATATTGTGAATGTCAGTTTAACACTTTATTCTTTAATTCACCAATCACACAGTCACCCAGAATGTGAAACTCTTTTATGACCTTTCCACCTGACACAGCTGAATTGTTTCAAATCATCTAAGAAAAACTTAGACATACTGTGCTGATTTGTATGGTCTAACGGGTATAAAAGAAAATGTTCTTTCTCCCCTAGATAAAGATGTTCTAAGTTTTAATAATATAAGACATTTCACTTATATAATTATCTAGTTTATAAAAAATGATTATCAATGTTTAAAAACTTTGGATGTGTGCTATTTGACCATCTTTTGTTTTATTTCACATTGTAGACTAAAGCATAGAGAAACTTGATAACTTAGTAAAGTTGTTCTGACCCCAGTCAAAATAAGGTAAAGAATTAAATGGTTACATGTGTTGGTAGGATAAAATTTCCATTAAAGTTGAATTAAAAGGAACATACTCTGATCTCTTGNACTAAAGCATAGAGAAACTTGATAACTTAGTAAAGTTGTTCTGACCCCAGTCAAAATAAGGTAAAGAATTAAATGGTTACATGTGTTGGTAGGATAAAATTTCCATTAAAGTTGAATTAAAAGGAACATACTCTGATCTCTTACTGGATAAAGAAGTGCGTTGTATTTAGAATAAATAGCATACCTGAGATCCTGGTCCCTTAACATGGGTGACTCACTGTGTATATTGTAGCTGTGGTGGTCATATTTATGTGGAGACAGATTGAAGATGAATTTAAGTGTACTTTGTAGAATGGAAAAGAGAAGTTGTCACTGTTGCTATAATTAACTATAATAGAATGGTATCTTGCTCAACATCAGCCTGTTATCCAACACTAGCCTGACTGATACTCAGATTTTACATAAATGAAATAAATAGAATTAAGAAGTTTAGCTTCTCAAATTAACCTAAACAAGTATAGTTATATATACTAGACATTAGTCAAACATCACACAGTAAGGTTACCAAACCCTAATCCTAAATATTACTTCTGAATTTTGTTTCCAGTTGTCATATTGCCTTTATAAAAGCCTCAGGATATTCCTCTTGAGATTTTAACCATGTGAGTACCCTGTACTGGAGGTTAAAAACACTATAGGATATGTCCATTTTTTTTTTTTTTTTTTTAGTGGATGGCTGGCAGAAGGGAGGGGTGATTGAGATTCTAATGAATCACCAAGCATGCATTAAAAAGGTCTATGAACCTATATAAAGGTTATTCTTAAATCTGGAATAAAGATATACTAAAAATGAACTTTTGATTTATTAAGGCTTTTATTGGGCCTGGAATTTCTTTTAGAAATTAAAGTAGATTTTCTATTTGCATTTGAATGTATGAGTTAAATACTGTATATTATCAATTAACTTTACCTGTCCCTTTTTGCTTTTTTTTTACATTTCTTATTTTTTTCTCTTGGCCTTACCTAGCTATGAAACATCTCTTGGATTCAATATCATGGGAGAACACAATAAAAGTTCTAGATCCCCCTCATAGGGTAGGGAAGGGCCACAGAAGAACCTGACTATTCACCAAGGACTTTGATGTGATTTCTGATTAGAATTTAATGAAAAGGGAATTTTTGACCCTGGTGACTGGAAGGCATGGGTGCAGTAGGCTATGGTACCACAAGTGAATGCATCCGTGGAAATTATACAACTTAGAGCAGATAGGAGGATGGTGTTGAACAAGTTAACCTCACCCACCCTCCCTGAATTTGGACTGGTCATAGAGAGATGAGATAATATGGGAAAAGGCACTATAATCTTGAAATGGCAAATCTAAACTGATAGTGACTGAGAGTACCTTCAAATTCAGGATTATGTAAAAAACAGAGGGCCATTAGCTGAAATAAATTATAGAGAAAAAATAGTTTTTCACATCTGAATTTTTGTTTATAAAATCATACCTTATTTCTGGTATAAAATTTTAAAGAAATTATTTAAGAATGCTGACACACTCAAAATGTCTTTGCTTAGGTTTTAGATTTAATGTAGAAGAAGAATATTATCCTGTCTGAAAACATCATTTATTCAAGAAAATTAAATTATTTTTTTGTTTATTGTCTAGCTTCAGAATTTTGATCCAAGCAATATTTATAAGTAAGTCAAAATAAAAGATTTAGATAAAGCCTTGCAATCTGAAGTCACACAAATTAATTATAAGGGACTGAGTGACACTTGGGCTTAACAGAGTGTCTTGCAACAGTAAACTGGGAATAAATGGTATGATTGTCCTTATCATTGTTATTACTTCTCGCCTGTAGCCAGTTTAGGAGGGAAGCAGTTCATTCAAGGCAAGTCTTCTTGATCTTACCTATAACTACCTCCATGATAGTGTTATAAAGATTGGAAACAGAAATTGAGACAGAAACTTGAACTTGCCAAATGATTTCTTACAGTGGAGTTTTTGATTCCTGTAATTGCTAATGTGAAAACCATAACACAGTTCCTATCCAGTAGTGGTGAGGGAGGGAAGGGGCTGTTCATGGACACATGTGTTTGAATTAGCCTTTTATTATATCAGTCCTAAGGTGTCTTGATTTTACTGGTGATAAAGCTCACCTATTGCTTCTATTTACAATCATGGTTAAAGATTGTTAGTATTAAAGTAAATCTTAAGAACAGGATGATTATAGTAGTACTCCATTCCTTCCTAAAAAAAAAAACGAGTTTCCGTCTATACCAATTGGTATTTATATTAGTGTGTCTATGGTGGTTTAACACCCTAAATGTGATGTAATAATTTTACTGAATTTTAGACTGAATGCTACCATAAAGATCTACTATATTAAAAATATTTGCATATGGCATTCTCCTATCTGAAAATTTATGAATTTTAATAAAGTTGCTTAGATTTTATGGCCCACAGCTATAATTGTTCATAATCCAGGAATACCATTTAAAGGCAATTGAAATTATATGAAAACACTTAGCAGAATTATGTCTTCAGCTTTCCCATTACTTTTTAAAAAATATTGGTGTCAGATTTTCTTTTTTAAAATTTATTTATGTTTATCTTTGTCTGTGCTGCTCTCCATTGCTTGGGCTCTTCTATACTTGTGGCTAGCAGGTGCTACTCTCTAGATTTGGTGATCAGGTTTCTCATTATAGTGGCTTCTCTTGTTGCAGAGCACAGGAGTTGGGATTCCCAGGCTCTGGAGCACAGACTCAATTGTTGTGGTGCATAGATTTGTTTGCTCTACTGCATGTGGGATCTTTCTGGACCAGGAATTAAACCCATGCCTCCTGCATTGGCAGGTGAATTCTTTACCACTGAGCCTCCAGGAAAGGCTCCCATTACTTTTTATATGTTGATTATTTTCTACAGAGAAAATGAAAGATTACTTTTTTAAAATGAAAACTAATACTTAGCTTTGTAAATATGTTTGTGATCTAGCATGTGTAAAAGTGTGTCTTCATGATAGCTTAAGATTTATCAATATACAAATAGTCTATGGAGTAATATGTACTTTGGTCCAGCCATTCCAACTATTAAATAGGTGTCTTTTTTATGAGAGAAGACAACAATAGCAAAGAATATTATTTAATTGTAATGAATGAATAATAAATAGTAACAATAGGCTCCAAATCAAATGTACATACAGTTTCATGTAGTAAAAAGTAGCAACTTCGTACATTAGAAAACTAGAATGGAAAATAAAGTTTTAGAAATTTATTTTAGAGCATTTTCTAAGTTGGATAATTCCAGAAATCTCCCCTTGTTGTTCTTTTCCTTCTATAGTAAACCACTACTAACTGTTCTTTAAAAATTTTTTTTGTTTGTTTGTTTTTTCTATTCAGTTGAACACAGCTTTATTGTTGGGTATACAGAAGTCAACGAGAAGCATTAGCTTTCCTAAAGAGTTTCACAATTAGAGAGATTATTTTTTTCACTCATTTATATATGTTCAGTATGTACCAAAAATAATTTAAGGCAATCTTTGGGCTTTCCTGGTGGCTCTGATGGTAAAGAATCTGCTTGCAGTGCAGGAGACTGTGGGTTTGATCCATGGGTTGAGAAGATCCCCTGGAGAAAGACATGGCAAACCACTCCAGTGTTCTTGCCTAGAGAGTTTCACTGTAGCCCTTGCCTGGAGGGCTACAGTCTATGGGGTTGCAAAGAGTCAAACATAGCTGAGTGACTAACACACTTAAAAATACATTGTAAGTATAACATGAATAAAAAACAGGTAAGAATGATGAAAGGAAGAATGGAAAAGAGTAGGGAAATAAAATGTAATTAGAAATAAGATCTGTATAATTAGAAATAAGATCTTTAAATACTTGTAGTGAGTTATATGTAAAGTGATAAAATGCAAGGCAAGATTAAGTATAATAATTAAAAAGTACAAAATAGTGCTGTAACAAAAAGAGTATGGAATATATAATTAGCTTATTTTTTGAGTTCTACTTGCTGTGCCTGGTTGTGTTCAACTCTTTGTGAAACCATGGACCGTAGCCTGCGAGGCTTGCCTGTCCGCGAGATTTTCCTGGGAAGAATACTGGAGTGGGTTGTCATTTCCATCTCCAGGGGATCTTCCCAACTGAGGGATCTAACCCAAATCTCTTGCGTCTCCTGCACTGCAGACAAATTCTTTACCACTGAATCATCCAAGAAGCCCAGGATTCTTAAAAATTTTATTTATTTATTTATTTATTTTTAAGAAGTGGTATCTGACCTCACTTTTAGAAAAAACAAGAGAAAAAGTAGACAGAGGGTGGAATAATACCTGCAAAGTTGAGTAGGCATGAAACAAAATGGTTGGTATAGTGTACTAGTGTATTTTGGAGATCAAATGCTGCATTATAAAGTAAAAGAGAGGACATGTAGGCTCGTGGTGGGTATGGAACTGGCCAGGTCTACAGTGCATAACTTTTTGCATTAAGAAATTATGGATAAAGAAGAACCTCTGTGACNATGCTGCATTATAAAGTAAAAGGGAGGACATGTAGGCTCATGGTGGGTATGGAACTGGCCAGGTCTACAGTACATAACTTTTTGCATTAACAAATTATGGATAAAGAAGAACCTCTGTGACCCAGGCTTGAAATGATGGTTCAGTTGAATGGTTATGAAGAGTTGGGAATCAATTACTGTTATTTTCAAGTTTTTTGGCAAGGGAAATCAAGAAGAGAATAGTGTCATGAACTTCAGGTATTTATGTCCTAGATTTTTGAAGACAGTGTGGTTTCATCTATATTTTTACCAACCATTTCTTTCCCTACCCCAGCACTACCACTGGAATGTTTTGAAGCAAATTCCAGACATTGTAGAATTTCATCAGTAAATAGTTCAGTGGGTATCTCTATAACGTAAGGACTTACTAGAAGCATAACTGGAACACACATAAAACCTTAACAGTAAACCCTTAAGATTCTCTAGTACCTCATCAATATTAAAATTTCCCAATTATTCTTCCAAAAATTCTTAAGGATAATATATTAAGGATACCTTTTTTTGGCCTGGTTTTATCTGTATATTTTATATACAAGTTTTTTTTTTCTTAACTAATCTAAATACTATAAATATCTGCGCTAAAACATAGTGTTTCAAATGATAACAGCTTATAATGAAAATTTCAGACTATTCAAATTCTGGGACACAGGATTCAGTTGTCAACTGCTAAGATGAGGTGAACTAGTATGGAATCAGTATCATCTATAGTTTCACAGTAGAGAAAAGGTAGCAGAACATAGCATAATTGTTTTCAGAGATGCATGAGTATTATCAAAATTTCATTTTAATTTTCAAAGATTCATTACTATTATTAAAAGTTCATTTGATGAATGTTTTTTTTTAACTTTATGGAGAGCCATAAACTGCTTGAATATCCTCTCTGTATCTGTTTAAGAAAATAGTTTGGGTAGCTATAGGAAATCGAGTGAAATAGTTACTAAAATCAGTAAATGCAAAGAAAGCAAAGGAAAACATAAACCAGACAAAAATATTTCCAGGACCAAATTTTTAAGTAGTCTGTATTTTGTCATTTGTTAAACCACAATAGGCATACACAGAGCTGTAGTTCAACATGATTTTGTTGCTAACATAAACAAAGTTGAAGCACTGTTCTGCAAATCAATCAGACTGGACCATGAACTACAAATTTTACATATATATATATAGAGAGAGAGAGAGAGCAAGAGAGGGTGTGTTAGAGACCAGCTGGAAAGTTATAGTTGGACATGAACAAACTACAAATGGGCNGTAGGCATACACAGAGCTGTAGTTCAACATGATTTTGTTGCTAACATAAACAAAGTTGGAGCACTGTTCTGCAAATCAATCAGACTGGACCATGAACTACAAATTTTACATATATATATATATATAGAGAGAGAGCAAGAGAGGGTGTGTTAGAGACCAGCTGGAAAGTTATAGCTGGACATGAACAAACTACAAAGGGGCAAGAAGACTTAAGCTGGGAAGAACAGACTAGTTCCTTACATGTCATACACAATTCTAAATGATAAAACTGAATTCAACATAGGTATTTCCAAAAACTTATTTACTACTTATAATAGTTGTATTAGAATTCCTGGTCTGCATCATTTGAGCTTCAGTAGGTCTTCAAGTGTTTCCCCAATTTGTAAGTGAAAGTGCTTAGTACATAGTAACATATAGAAAAATAGAACCAAACTGCACATTATATAAAATCAGAGTCAACCTATAGTTTATTTGCAGATGAATATTTTCAACTCAAATCATTGTACCTACTAACTGGCCAACCATCTTTTCCTGTAGTTATCACTAAAGATTATTTTTAAATTATTCATTTAAAAGGGAGATTTTTCATGTTAAACAGGTTTGTTGGGCAGAAGTCACTTAGTAATAAAAAATGACCAATATTGCTTTTGAAATCATTCTTCAGAATGTGTGTGTGTGTGTGTGTGTGTGTGTGTATATATATATACATATATATTATATATACAAAGCATTTTTTAAAAAATCAATGGTAGAGTAAAAAGGTATCTTAGCTCATCAGTAACTCTCAAAGTATATAAGTCCTTTATGACTATAAGGCTTTAATTTTACTCTACAATGGCTAGCAATGCTATACACAAAGGAAACAGTTTGTTCCCAACTTAAGAAGCCTGCAGAGGTCAGTATAGCAACAGCGACAAGACATCATTGATCAGTTGATCAATGCTGAAGGTGGACCATTAGACAAAATGCATGTTTACACATACCAGCATCTTGAACATTAAAATGAAATTTGTTATAATTAGAATAGGCTATCCTTTGAGTAATTAATTTGAGTACATTTAAAGAAAATCAACATTTGGAAAATCATTCCACTCAAAAAGTGTAGGGGACAGTGAAATGAAATGTAAAATTATAGTAATGACTACTTTATAGAAAAATAAATATTTTTTGTATGCTGATGTATTTGAAAAATGTTCTGTTCATTTGAACTGGAGAATATATTCCTCATTCTTGGTTCATCAGCTTCTAGCTCTTGTCAATAAAGCTCACTATTAATGTGGGCAAAGCTATGATTTTTTTTTGACATTGATACATAAATGATGTTTTCTTATTTCTAGTCATATTCCATATAATTCAGAATAAAAAGTGCTTCCAAATATAGTCATAGTTCTCAAGTACAAGTTACAATTTTTGTACCTATATTGAAGATAAGTATTTTAAATTTGAACATGAAAATGAGCACAAATATATTTCTTAAGAAAACATTTTTACAGTTTGTTTTCATAAAAATGAAAAAAAAATTGACAGGTTTTAGAAACTGTACTCTGATACCCAGAAGCTGTCTTCTCCATGATGACCTGTCAGTGACCTTTGTCATGACGTTGAAGGACTACACTCTCCAGGGGTGAGAAGTAATTCAACTTCAATTGTTCCTGTGCACCAGACATGTATAAAACAGAGACTATAAACATATCCCGTAGGCTTATTTTGGCTCCAGTTAAGCTGACACCATCAGACTTATTTAGTTTAGAACTTGCAGACATGGTTTCAGTATCAGCTCTCTGCTGCAATCCAAAAGGCTAGCTAAAAGAAAAGCTAGCTAAAGCCGGCAGCATTAGGCTTTTGCTGGACAGCAGTTATCTGTTATAAGGTGAGTTTCTCATACTTTTATAACACTTAATGCCATGACACTGTTGCTCTGGTGTTTTTAATGCCGCTATGGATGAACAAAGTCAAAAGCTTTTTCAAAAGATCAAAAAATAGGTAGGTAGATAGAAAGTGGGACGAGACAGATTAAATAGACATTAAAAAAAAAAGAATATCTGTTTACTCTTTTAAATGGAAGCTTTAGTTTTCCCCTAAATATATTCCAATAGGCATTTGTGCAAATAAGGAATGAGAGATGCACATATGCAATTAATTTTTACAGTCCACAAATAAATGTATACTTATTTTTTTCTACTTATACATTTTTGCAATTTTACCTAAATTTTTAAAGACTTCTCTGAGAGCAACATCTAGTACAACCATATATCCTTATCCATGGCAGTATAATGGACTATATAATAGCCTACAAATTAGGCAAAGATAAATAACCCTATAATGGATATAAAATAAATTTAATATAGTTAATACTATTAATATCACATTCTATATATCTTATTAAAAAATAACTATTGAACTTATATAAACTGGTTACTTATATGTAAGTAGGCCAAAAATACAACCTAAAAAATATCTCAAAATGCATATTTAGGATATTATCTTAACACAATGTATAACCAGAAATCAGTAATAAGTTGCAAGTTTAAAATGTCATTTACAATAAAAAAAATTCTCTCCTGAATAATGCTAAGATTGAGGCGAATGTTAAGTCTGATTTTTCAATTGTAAAATGATAGTGGAACATCATAAAAGCCTGTGCTGTCCATCCAAATCCGTAATCAGGCAAAAATTTAGAGATGTAAATGCTTACATTTAAAAGCAAGGAAAATATAGAGGAAATAAATGTTAACTTAGTTTGACAAATGAATATAACCAGAGTTGAAGAAAACAGAAAAATATAAAATAAATAAAAATAATGCAATTAAACAAACTTGTTTCAAACTGGTTGTTTGAGTAGGCTTTACAAATAGATCAAAAAACAAAGGAAGTGAAAGGGAAGGGAGAAAGGGAAAGACATACCCAACTGAATGCAGAGTTCAAGAAAATAGGAAGGAGAAATAAGAAGCCCTTCTTCAATGAACAATGCAAAGAAATAAAGGAAAACAATAGAATGGGAAAAACTAGAGATCTCATCATTGGAGAAGGAAATGGCAACCCACTCCAGTGTTCTTGTCTGGAGAATCCCAGGGATGGAGGAGTCTGGTGGGCTTCCGTCTATGGGGTCACACAGAGTCGGACACGACTGAAGTGACTTAGCAGCAGCAGCAGAGATCTCATCAAGAAAATTGGAGATATCAAGGGTATATTTCATGCTAAGATGGGCATAATAAAGGACAGAAAAGGTAAGGACCTAATATAAGCAGAAAATATTAAGAAGAGGTGGCAAGAATACCCAGAAATATACAAGAATGGCCTTGTGAAAGTGAAAGTGAATTCGCTCAGTCATGTCCGATTCTTTGCAACTCCATGGACTGTAACCTACCAGGGTCCTCCATCCATGGGATTCTCCAGGCAATAATACTGGAGTGGGTTGCCATTTCCTTCTCCAGGGAATCTTCCTGACCCAGGAATTGAATCCGGGTCTCCTGCCTTGCAGGCAGACACTTTAACCTCTGAGCCACCAGGGAAGAATGGTCTTAGACCCATGTAATCATGATGGTTGTGGTCACTCACCTAGAGCTGGAAATCCTGGAATGTGAAGTNATCAGGCAAAAATTTAGAGATGTAAATGCTTACATTTAAAAGCAAGGAAAATATAGAGGAAATAAATGTTAACTTAGTTTGACAAATGAATATAACCAGAGTTGAAGAAAACAGAAAAATATAAAATAAATAAAAATAATGCAATTAAACAAACTTGTTTCAAACTGGTTGTTTGAGTAGGCTTTACAAATAGATCAAAAAACAAAGGAAGTGAAAGGGAAGGGAGAAAGGGAAAGACATACCCAACTGAATGCAGAGTTCAAGAAAATAGGAAGGAGAAATAAGAAGCCCTTCTTCAATGAACAATGCAAAGAAATAAAGGAAAACAATAGAATGGGAAAAACTAGAGATCTCATCATTGGAGAAGGAAATGGCAACCCACTCCAGTGTTCTTGCCTGGAGAATCCCAGGGATGGAGGAGTCTGGTGGGCTTCCGTCTATGGGGTCACACAGAGTCGGACACGACTGAAGTGACTTAGCAGCAGCAGCAGAGATCTCATCAAGAAAATTGGAGATATCAAGGGTATATTTCATGCTAAGATGGGCATAATAAAGGACAGAAAAGGTAAGGACCTAATATAAGCAGAAAATATTAAGAAGAGGTGGCAAGAATACCCAGAAATATACAAGAATGGCCTTGTGAAAGTGAAAGTGAATTCGCTCAGTCATGTCCGATTCTTTGCAACTCCATGGACTGTAACCTACCAGGGTCCTCCATCCATGGGATTCTCCAGGCAATAATACTGGAGTGGGTTGCCATTTCCTTCTCCAGGGAATCTTCCTGACCCAGGAATTGAATCCGGGTCTCCTGCCTTGCAGGCAGACACTTTAACCTCTGAGCCACCAGGGAAGAATGGTCTTAGACCCATGTAATCATGATGGTTGTGGTCACTCACCTAGAGCTGGAAATCCTGGAATGTGAAGTCAAGTGGGTTTCAAGAAAAATTACTGTGAGCAAAACTAATGGAGGTGATGGAATTCCAGCTGAGCTATTTAAAATCTTAAAAGATGATTCTGTTAAAGTGTTGTACTCAATACGTCAGCAAATTTGGAAAACTAAGCAGTAGCCATAGGACTGGAAAATGTTAGTTTTCATTCTAATCCCAAAGAAGAGAAATACCAAAGAATGTTCAAATTGCTGCACAATTGCACTCAATTTACATATTAGCAAGGCTATACTGAAAATCCTTCAAACTAGTCTTCAGCAGTACATGAACCAAGAACTTCCAGATGTGTAGGCTGGATTTTGAAGAGGCAGAGAAACCAGAGATCAAATTGCCAACATTCAGTGGATCATGGAGAAAGCAAGTGAATTCCAGAAAACATATCTTCTGCTTCTTTGACTATGCTAAAGCCTTTGACTGCATGGATCACCATAGACAGTGGAAAAGTCTTAAAAAGATGGGAGTACGAGACCACCTTACCTGTCTCCTGAGAAACATATATGGGGGTCAAGAAGCAACAGTTAGAAGCAGACATGGAATAATTGACTGGTTCAAAATTGGGAAAGGAGTATGTCAAGGCTATATATTGTCACTCTGTGTATTTAACTTATATGCAGAGTACCTCATGTGAAACGCTGGGCTGGATGAATCACAAGCTGTGATCAGGATTGCTGGGAGAAATATCAATAACCTTAGATATGCAGGTGATACCACTCTAATGACAGAAAGCAAAGAGCCTCTTGACGAGAGTGAAAGTGGAGAATGAAAAAGTTGGTTTAAAACTCAACATTCAACAAGTAAAAATCATGGCATCTGGTCCCATGATTTTATGGAAAATAGAAGGGGAAAAAGCAGAAATTGTGACAGATTTCATTTTCTTGCATATGGTGACTGCAACTGTGAAATGTAAAGACACTTGCTCCTTGGATGGAAGGCTGTGACAAACCTAGACAGTGTATGAAAAAGTAGAGGTATCACTTTGCCAAGAAAGGACCATATAGTCAAAGCTATGGTTTTTCCAGTAGTCATGTATGGATGCGCAAGTTGGACCATAACAAAAGGCATAGCGCTGAGGAATTGATGCTTTTGAACTGTGGTGTTGGAGAAGACTCTTGAGAGTCCCTTGGACTGCAAGGAGATCCAACCAATCTATCCTAAAGAAAACTGACAATGAATAGTCATTGGAAGGACTGATACTGAAGCTGAAGCTCCAATATTTTGGTCATGTGATGCGAAGAGCTGACTCATTTAGAAAAGACCTTGTTGCTGGGATAGGTTGAATGCAAAAGGAAAATGAGGTGGAAGAGGATGAGATGGTGGGTAGCATTTCTGACTCAATGGACATGAATTTGAACAAACTCTGGGAGATAGTGAAGGACAGGGGAGCCTGGTGTGCTGCAGTTCATGCTGTCACAAAGAATGGAACACAACTTATTGACTGAACAATTTTCTTTGAAGTTTTATATATATATATAATAAGGTATATATAAAATATCATGGACTTTATTAGACTTTATATATACAATATAGTTTTTACTAACTGTTGCTTTTAGACTCTAAGCTTGTGATGATTTGTTACAGTGACAATAGGAAACTAATACAGCTAATAAAAGAAATGAAAAAACTCATAAGAAGAATTAAAAATAAGGCTTACTACAAAACAATAGGGCTTCCCAGGTAGCTAAGCTGGTAAAGAATCTGCCTACAATGCAGGAGATCCTGGTTCAAATGCTGGGTTGGGAAGTTCCCCTGGAGGAGGTTGTGGCAACACACTCCTGCATTCTCGCCTGGAGAATCCCCATGGACAGAGGAGCCTGGCAGGCTACAGTCCATGGGGTCACAAAGAGTCAGACATGACTGAGCAACTAAGAACAGCACATAAAACAGTGATTAAATATGTCTATGATTAAATATGTTGGGTCACTAAATACAATTTAATGCTAATAACTCTGAAAATCTAAAAGAATTCAAGAATCTCCTGAAATGGTTCCAAAGTCTGGCCAGTGAAGTATACAGAAATAAATGGTACAATATACTTGCAAATCTAGATACAAAGGTTACAAAATAAATTCAGAGAAAACCCAAAAGAATATTAAAAAATAAACCATCATTATATATATTAACATATTAAGTTTCAAATAATTCCACGAGAAAAGCAACCTAACTATACCCATTTTGTAGTTGAAGAAACCAAAGTTAGTAGGCCCTAAATTATATAGTTAATTAATTCCAGAGCCTATATTGAAACACATGGCATCTGGTTTCAGTGCTTATCTTGTAACATTTTTTTATTTCACGAACATAAGGATGGATAAAAATAAATCATTTTCCCAACCCAGGGATCCAACCCAGGTCTCTCAGATTGCAGGTGGATTCTTTAACGTCTGAGACACCAGGGAAGCCCAAGAATACTGGAGTGGATAGCCTATCCCTTCTCCAAGATATCTTCCTGACCAAGGAATAGAACTGGGGTCTTCTGCATCACTAGCAAATTCTTTTTCAGCAGAGCTACCAGGGAAACCCCAAATCAATTTCAATAGCTCATTAAATCAATCAATAACTCAAAAAAAGCAATATTTTCTCATATTTCAAAATAATATCTTGATAAAATACAGTATCCCTTTATAAAAAAGTTAGCACAAACTAAAAACAAACAAAAAACACTGCGATAAAATTTATTCCAACAATAATTTGGATTTACTTGATTTTGAAACATTGAATTATATTTTAATTAAAATTAAGGAACAGAACAATGTAAGGATGTCTATTATTGCTATTATTTAAGATGATTCTGAAGGTTCTAGACAATACAATAAAGGAAGAAAAAATTAGAGATAAAATTATTATTGCTAGAAAACATACTTGTTTATTCAAAACATTCAAATTAATTTATTAAAATTAAATTTTTTAATATTTAGCCCTAATGAGTGAGATTCATAATGTTATAAAATCAATTTGTTTAACATATATTACTGTAAAATTTAGTCAATAGAGAAGCAAATATTCTCAATCACAAAGCAATGAAAATAGGTAATACCTGTAAGTGATTTTGAGGTGAAAATATGTTTCAAAATCGTTGAAAGACCTCTATAAAGATTAGGATAAGAAAAGAGAACTCTTCCTAAATTAGAATCATACTAAATCTTCGTATGGATTATCCCCCTAAATAATTGATAAATCCAATTAAAAATTTTAAAGTAATTTTGTATAACTTCTTACTTAAATGCTTTACTCTAGGGTAGATATTAGGTTAAGGAATAAATGTATAAGTATGCTGCTTTTAAAGACATGTATCTGACTGGTTATGGTTATTATCAGTATTGTTGTTTGTAAATGAAACAGGTTTTAAGACAGGATTAAATGTCGCCTCAGGCTGTGAATAACTTGAGTCCTCCCACTTTTCTACTTGTAAAGTCCTGGGTAGCTCAGTTGGTAAAGAATCTGCCTTGCTAAATTCAGACTTAAAGGGAAGAAACCAGGGAAAACCACTAAACCATCCAGGTATGACCTAAATCAAATCTCTTATGATTCAGGGAAGTGAGAAATAGATTCAAGGGATTAGATATGATAGACAGAGTGCCTGAAGAACTATGGACAGAGGTTCATGACATTGTACAGGAGGCAGGGATCAAGACCATCCCCAAGAAAAAGAAATGCAAAGAAACAAAAAGTTTGTCTGAGGAGGACTTACAAATAGCTATGAAAAAAAAGGAAGCAAAAGGCAGAGGAGAAAAGGAAAGATATACCCATTTGAATGCAGAGTTCCAAAGAATAGCAAGGAGAGATAAGAAAGCCTTCCTCAGTGATCAATGCAAAGAAATTGAAGAAAAGTATAGAATGGGAAAGAGTAAAAAAATTAGAGATACCAAGGGAACATTTCATGCAAAGATGGGCACAATAAAGGACAGAAATGGTATGAACCTAACAGCAGCAGAAGATATTAAGAAGAGGTGGCAAAAATACACAGAGGAACTATACAACAAAGATCTTCATGACCCAGATAATCTCAGTGGTGTGATCGCTCACCTAGAGCCAGACATCCTGGAATTCGAAGTCAAGTGGGCTTTAGGAAGTATCACTAAAACAAAGCTAGTGGAGGTGATAGAATTCCAGTTGAGCTATTTCAAATCCTAAAAGATTAAGCTGTGAAATGCTGCACTCAATATGTCAGTAAATTTGGAAAACTCAGCAGTGGTCACAGAACTGGAAAAGGTCAGTTTTCATTCATTCCTAAAGAAAGGCAATGCCAAAGAATGCTTAAACTGCTGCATAGTTGCACTCATCTCACACACTAGCAAAGGAATGCTCAAAATTCTCCAAGCCATGTTTCAACAGTACATGAACCATGAACTTCCAGATATTCAAGCTGGATTTAGAAAAGCCAGAGGAACTAGAGATCAATTTGCCAAAATCCACTGGATCATCAAAAAGGCAAGAAGTTTCCAGAAAAACATCTATTTCTGCTTTATTGGCTATACCAAAGCTTTTGACTGTGTGGATCACAACAAACTCTGGGAAATTATGAAAGAGATGGGAATCCTAGACCACCTGATCTGCCTTTTAAGAAATCTGTATGTGGGTCAAGAAGCAACAGGTAGAACTGGACATGGAATAACAGACTGTTACCCAATGGGGAAAGGAGTACATCAAGACTATATATCGTCACCCTGCTTATTTACCTTATATGCGGAGTACATCATGAAAAATACTGGGCTGGATGAAGCGCAAGCTAGAATTAAGATTGCCAGGAGAAATATCAATAACCTCAGATATGCAGATGACACCACACTTATGGCAGAAAGTGAAGAAGAACTAAAGAGCCTCTTGATGAAAGTGAAAGAGGAGAGTGAAAAAGTTGGCTTAAAACTCAACACTCAGAAAACTAAGATCAAGGCATCTGGTCCCATCACTTCATGGGAAATAGATGGGGAAGCATTGGAAACAGTGAGAGACTTTATTTGGGGGGGCTTCAAAATCACTGCAAATTGTTACTACATTCATGAAATAAAAGATGCTTGCTTCTTGGAAGGAAAGTTTTGATCAACCTAGACAGCATATGAAAAAAGCAGAACATTATTTTGTCAATAAAGGTCCATCTAGTCAAAGCTGTGGTTTTTCCAATAGTTATGTATGGATGTGAGAGTCGGATTATAAAGTGCTGGGGTCCAGCCCCAGTGGATCCAGAGTGATTCGAAGGGGAGATGGATAGGTGAGGGAAAAACTTATTTATTTAGAGATATAAGATTAGATTAGGAAGAAATAGTATAGTAGGAAATTTAGGCGGAGAAAAGGATGCTGAATAACTTGGTTTATGGGGAAAACCAATAAAACTTCGAGACAAAAAGTTTGCACCATCTATATTAGGACACCTGCGCCCACTTGAATATGGAAGGTGCCCCGCCTTAGGCTCCCTTTTGTGTGGATCTTAGCAGCTAGGGCAAGTAAGTAGACGTGGTGAGCCTCCCGTATCCAGATGGGAATTCAGCCGAAAAAGGGGAGAAAAGAATGACATGGGGAAGCCCAGCATTGGTGCAAGACTCTCAAAACTTTATTTTTCAAAATCAGCTTACATACCCCAAGTTGTACATAAAGAAATAATGGAATATGCAGTTAAGCAGGAGCAGCAGTCTGACCCTCATGAGACAAGGCTTTCTTTTTGCATACCCTCCCGTATACAAAAGGTCTCAGGTGGTTTACATTATCTTCTGGCCAAGAGGCCTGTTAGCATTTTTATGGCTCTCCTCCTGGATAATTGTCTATCAAATCAGAAAACTCCTTTCCTTAGAAGTGTTTTTTTTCTTTACTCTGCATCACCCTCAAAGTCCTAAATAAAGTTACATTCCTGTAGAACAAAGGTGCAGTGGGTCATAACAAAGAAAGTGCTTAACTCAAAGATCTAATGTTGCTAATACCAGGTCTACTACTTGTTTTTCTATATACCAACTATATCTACAAATAAAAGATATGAAAATTTGGCAACTATTGGCTCAACAAATGAAACCTTTAACCAGTTCTATTCTAATGATCTTGACTCCTCAGAAGCTCCTACATTCCTAGGATGTTTTAAGCTTCCTGTGCCTCCCGCAGTCAGGAGGTCTCAAACAATCACATGTGCAGCTGTACGAGTCCTGCAAGCAGGCTAGAAAGCCATCAGAGGGGTTTTTGTATTGAAACACCCTTTCAAATGCAGAAGACTAAAGCCCTGAGTTGACTTTTTCCAGAGTGTGTCAGAAGAGTGTAAAAGTACAATACAATAAGGGAGGCATATTCTTATTTTGGGAGTACATGCTCAGGAAATACCAGAGGGAAAACCTGAGATCTGACTCGACTTTGCCCATCAGATCTCTGCCACATGACCTTGTCATGGGTGGGATTCCTCACTCTGGCTCCCAGCAATAAAGAAAGCTGAGCACTGAAGAATTGATGCTTTTGAGCTGTGGTGTTGGAGAAGACTCTTGAGAGCCCCTAGGACTGCAAGGAGATCCAACCAGTTCATCCTAAAGGAAGTCAGTCCTGAGTATTCATTGGAAGGACTGATGCTGAAGCTGAAAGCCCAATACTTTGGCCACCTGAAGCGAAAAACTGACTCATCTGAAAATGCCCTGATGCTGGGAAAGATTGAAGGTGGGTAGCGATGAGGAAGACAGAGCATGAGATGGTTGATGGCATCACCAACTCAATGGATATAAGTTTGAGTGAACTCCGGCAGTCGGTGATGGACAGTGAGGCCTGGTGTGCTTCAGTCCATGGGGTTGTAAAGAATCGGACACGACTGAGAACTCAACTGAGTTGAACTTTTGTACTTTGTCACATGATTTAAAATCGCTATAAAAAATGTTGGGAAACTATCAAATAATTCTACATTCCATGTGTAAGATTAAATATATGAGACTAGCCAAGATAATTCTATAAAAGATAGCTTATTTCATGTTGTACTTGACTTTTAAATGTTAAAGTACATTGTAAAATTATAGTAATTAAGAGGGAGATACCAGCACAAGGAACAGAAGAGAAAACTGTCAAATGCATGTATAAATGAAAACACTAGTGTATGATAAAAATGGTATTTTAAGTCACTGCATTTTGATTAACTGTTTTTAAATAGTGCTAGGACAATTATCTTTAACCATAATTATCCCAATAACACTCCATATTTCACAACATCAAAGTGTAATCCAGGTTGGTTAAAGAACTAAATATAGCATTTGCATGTGTGTGTGCATTCAGTTGCTTATCTGTGTCTGACTCTTTGTAGCCCTCCAAGCTCCTCTATCCGTGGTATTTTATAGGCAAGGATACTGGATTGAGTGGCCATTCCCTTCTCCAGGGAATCTCCCACACCCAGGGACTGAACCCGCATCTTTGGGTCTCTTGCATTGACTGGTGGATTCTTTATCACTAATACCACCTGGGAAGCCCTTATATGGTCTGCAAAAATGTTCTCCCATTGTGTTGGTTGTATTTTTATTTTCTTGATGGTGTGTTATAAAGCACAAAAGGTTTTAATTATAGTGAAACCTAATTTATCAATTTTTTTTGTCAGATGTGTCTTTGATGTCATACCTAAGAAAGCATTTTCAAACTCAAGATTGTAAAGATTTACTCTTAAGTTTTCTTCTAAGTATTTTAGAGTTTAAGTCCTTACATTTAAGTCTGAGTTAACTTTTTTATATTGTGTGAATTTAGGGATATATTTTCACTCTTTTATGTGTGGATTTCCTGCTGCTCGGGATCAATTGTTAAAAGACTGTTCTTTCTTTCTTCATTGAATTTTCTTGATATCCCTTTATGT
>SJYW01050696.1:33358-45156 GCA_006410735.1 Raphicerus campestris
AGCTCTTTGCATCAGCTGGCCAGTACAGTCAATAATAGTATAATGATTTTGTGCTGTGCATTACCTACAAAAATACTGAATCACTGTGCTGTACACCTGAAACTAATATAATATTATAAATTCATTATACTTCAGTTAAAAAATTAATTTCTAAGTGCTAATTTAGCAGCTGATTACAAAACATTTTAACCTTATTTTGGTTGTATGACATCTATATCAAATGTGCAGCTTCAAAGAAAATCTAAGACATGGGAAATCAGTGATTCAATTTCTTCACATTTTGCAAGGAGGATCCAAATGAACCTGGTTAAACCTCTGAACAATTCATCTTACTCAAAGAGAACTTGGCTAATGGAAGAGGTGGGTAGTCAATTAATTTCTATAGATTTTGTATCAATACTGATTAATGTTATTGAAATAAAGAGCCTATCCAAAGAGTGTTTCTTTCCATTCTGAAACTTTGCTAATTAATAAAAATAAATGCTTATATGCTAAATGTCAGACATTATAACAAATAATAAGCATTGATCTTCTTATAGTTGACATCTCCTCCACAGAGTGGGTAATCAGTACTATATTGAAATCTGTGATATTTACCCAAATTTATGAAAAAATATAATGAACAGTATTTCATCTGATTTGTTATTATGTAGCTTGCTTTTCCTAATATAAGGACTATGTGAACTTTTGGTCACAACTTGAGTGAGTCCCTTTATTGTGTTTTTTACTTAGTCAAAATAGCATATCTGTGATCTAATATTTTGAAAACTATACTTCAGGGCAAACTTAACACTAAGCTTACAGCTAAGAGGTAAATCAAAAAGATTACTTTGGTCTTGTCATAAGACCAGCTGATTAGGTTTTCTTCACAAAACCATACTCTGAGGAAAGGTATTTATAACCACTTCAGAGTATGAGTCAAGTGAGAATTCTTAAAATTCAGCTATGATCTGAGAACACAGAGAAGAGTGACTCTGGGATTCTTTACGCTAGGAAATGAACGAAGGTAACTTCTTTTCCTCTTTATTTTATACTTCCATCACAAATCTCCAGAGTAGGATAGATTCGTAAGTTTCCTACTTCTATTTTCCCTGAGTCATCTGTGAACTTCTTTAGAGTGATAGGAAGTAGACCATCAGATCCAAAAAGATGAGACATAAGTCAACCTCATCCGAAGGGAGATTTTCTATGAACTTAATTTGAATTGGTCTATGAAAAAGTTCAATCGTGCATTTGTAAACTTTTACAAGAAATATACATTATATGCTCCAACTGACAGGGCTTTTGTTGCTTCCAAATTACACATTAAATACTGTAACTGGGTACCAACTAAATTAAAAGCCTGTCCTAAGCAGAAGAGTCAAGTTTTAATTATCAATATTTCATATCATAATCTCTCTTGGCAAACTATGTTCCCATCTCTTTTGAACACAACAAAATATCATAAACTTTTTTATTACCAACAATACTCTACCCTGGGATGGGTAGAATAAAGATAACAAAGATGAACATAAGCTAGATAGACTCTACCCTCAAGAAACTTTCAGATATACCTTCTCCCATCTAGTCCTATACATTACATTCCAATTACCTTAAAGTCTTAATGCTGCTCCTTAGGAAGAAATCATGGCAGCACCTCACCTAGGGGTCAGGCAGAGGCAGAGGTGCTGGACATTTCCAGACATGCCTCCCTGCATAATACCACTGCTGCTCACTGTGTATCCAGCTCTCCTGGGGCATACATGGCAAGAGCCTCCCTGAGTCTCTGCCTTCTCTCCAAGACAACGGAAGAGACATCGCTTCACTGATACAAGGCCAGTCCTTAAATCTGTTCTCTAGGTTCCATTTACTCCTGCCTACCCAGAGATTCTGCCATATTGTCAGTTCTTCATTCTCTCCTATTTCGTCAACCTCTCCTTCTAAGTTGACATTTTTCCATAAGCATTTGAATGTACTCACAGTATTAAACAACAACAAAATTATCCTTTGACTATATAGCCTCATCTACAACTTCCCTGTCTACTGGTGAAGCCTTACAGCTCCAATAAATCCTCCATGTAGTTATTTAAACTCCAAGGATAACTCTGACTGTCCAAAGACTGACTGTAACATAGTGATATTTACTGGACTGCAGAAACATTTAGACTGTTCTCCTTCCTCAGTATCAACAACAGTGCCTGACACATGAAAGATGTTTGATAAACATCTATTGAAATGAATTCATACATCTGAAGCTATGATACAAGGAATGATTAATCTATGAGAATAATGGACTTGAAGCTCTATTTGGCTCAGTGAACTAGTGATATCCACATCCTCAGTAACTAGTGGTATGTCTTAGACTCAGTACACAATAGAAGTTCACAGGAGGTCTTAATTGATAGTTTTGTAGATTATAGCCATGTATTTATTTTTATGTTAGAAACTTAGTTTTTTTGAAAAATATAAGTGATGTGGTATAGCAATTGCTTTAAATGTAAGAAACCTGTTGGTGCTTAAGTAAGTAAGTAAAGTCGCTCAGTCATGTCCTACTCTTTGCGACCCCATGGACTGTAGCCTACCAGACTCCTCCCTCCATGGGATTCTCCAGGCAAGAGTACTGGAGTGGGTTGCCATTTCCTTCTCCAGGGGATGCTTAGAAAATATAAACCACGTTTAAAAAATTCTCTGACCTGTAACTGACCATTAAGTACATTTTAACATTTTAATGGCTTAGACTACATGATTTAGATTACCCATATGCATAACAAAGACATCCTCAATTTACTTGCCTTAGAATTTCAAGAAATGCAATCGGTATCTCTTAGAAAATATGTTGCTTCAGATCTGGAGGTCAAAATGTTATGCTGAGTATGAAACAGAGAACACAATTACTGAATCTGGTAGATGGTGTGCACTGAAGAAAAAAAGATTAATTCCACAAGCTGATCCCTTGTGTTGCCCCAAAGCACTTTGCTTTGATGAAGATAAAAATCTCACTAGACTGCAAAGAAACTCACATCTGTCATTAGTTTGCTTGTTAAAATCAGACTGAAATAACAGAATTATCATAATGGACTAGACACAGTAAGAAGGGACTCCCATGGGCACAAGCACACCCTAGTCTGTTGCAACAGCCTGCTGGCCTGCACCACCACAGGCAGTCTGCATGCAACACAGCTGTGGCTGGCAAGCCCCTCCCTAATCTGAGTGAATATCTCTCTCAACACCAAGACCCAGCTCCACCCATCTGTCTTCAGGCTCCAGTGCTGGACACCTCTTGCCAAACAATCAGCAAGACAGGGACATGCCCCACCTGTCGGCAGACAGGCTGCCTAAAGTTATACTAATCTCACAGATACCCCAAAACTCACCACCTTGTGCAGCCCTACCCAAAAGAGGGACAAGATCCAGCTCCACTCACCAGAGCATGGGAACCAGTTCCTCCTACTAGGAAGCCTACACAAGCCCCTGAACCAAACTTACTCACCAGCGAGCAGACAAAAGAACTACAACCCTGCAGACTGTAGAAAGGAGACCACAAACACAGTTAGACAAAATAAGATGATAGACAAAGATGTTGCAGAAGAAGTTGCAAGTTAAAAACCCACAAGACCAAGTAAATGAAGAGCAAACAGGCAATACAACTAAAAAGAATTCAGAGAAAGGATAAGAAAGATGATCCAAGATCTCAGAAAAAGAATGAAGGCACAGATTAAGATACCAAAAGAAATTTTTTTTAACAAGGACCTAGAAGAACTAAATGACAATCAGTGTTGAACAACACAATGAAGTGAAGTGAAGTCACTCAGTCGTGTCTGACTCTGCGACCTCATGGACTGTAGCCCACCAGGCTCCTTGGTCCATGGGATTTTCCAGGCATGAACACTGGAGTGGGTTGCCATTTCCTTCTACAGGGGATCTTCCTGACCCAGAGATAGAACCCAGGTCTCCCACATTGTAGGCAGACACTTTACCGTCTGAGCTACCAGGGAAGCCCAGAACAACACATTAGCTGAAATGAAAAACACACTAGAAGGAATCAAAGGCAGAATAATTCAAACAGAACAGATAAGCAAGCTGGAAGATAGAATGGTAAAAATAACTTCCATGGAGCAGAACAAAGAAGGAATGAAAAGAAGTGAAGGACAGTCTTACAGACTTCCAGGACAACATTAAACACACTAAGATTTGAATTATAGNTATGATTATGCTCAATTTTATAGATATGGTGTAACTGAATCTTAGTGAAGTAATTTTCCAAGAACCAAAGACAACAGGTCTAGGATGAAACCCAAGTGACTGACACAAGAATCTTAATAAAACCACTATTTTACACCATTGATGACACCACCTTTCTCTCTTTCTCACACGCACACAATCTTCCCTCAGAGAGAATCTATTACTTTCAGTCTCTCCAAATCCACTAATGACCTACCAAATTTTGACAGATTACATCCTTCATCTCAATAGTAGAACCACTAATTGTGAAAATCCAGCTTGAGCAAGGCAGTAAAGAGATACTTCCTGAAACAGAGCAGCCTTACCGGTACCTCTGATAGCACATCATAGCCAGCCCTGTGGATAAATGTGGCCTTAGCCAGGAAAGGATAAATGATAGATGATTTGGAAGAAATAAATGACAGGAGTGTTAAAATGTTTTAGGGCAGGGGACATTCAAATAAATGCTATTGGATGATTTATTTTCCAAAAGGTATTATATTCACTGCTGAAACACACCTCCATGTCTGCCAGAAATGTGGCCATAAAAATCTATGTGTATAAAAAATTTACACTGTAGCAAGCTGACCTCCACCTTGCATTTACCAAAGCCACCACCTTAGCTGCAAGAATGCTTTTCCAACTTTCTCCTAGACTTCAACACCTGGATGTTGCCCTCCTCGCACCTCAAGCAGGATATATTCAAAATTCAGCTCATTACCTTCTCTCCAAACATTTAATATTTGAAATCTTCGTTAACACATCATTTCAGCAGTTGCCAATACCATCAGCTTCAAAGGTTTTATAATTGCCTCTCTTCCTCAGCTCTTCAGTTCCAGTCCAGAGCAATAGCAAATACAGACAGTTCTTCTCTTGAATTAACTCAACCATCTACCCCTCTTTACCTTCTGCACTGCGACTCAGCTAGTTCAAGTCTTCAACACGCCTCAAGTGCAATATTTCAGGCCAGGTTTCTAAAACATCGGAATTGAAGGCACAGCCAAAGTGCTGACACTGAATACTGAGGGGAGGGGAGAGGGGCAAAATGAATTGAGACAGGGAAGAAGGAAGTGCAAGATGATCTACTTCAGAACTGGCACAGCTTCTCAAGGAAATCCCAGTACTTCTCCATTCCACAAGACAGAATGAAAGCCCCACTGGGAGGAATCTACGCAAGAGGATGGGTGAGCAGATTTTCTTTGGATCATGTCTTCCATCTCTAATTGGTCAAACAGATAACCAATCTCTTTTGAGCTTTAACTTTCTCCTTTGAGCTTTAATTTCAACAATTCCATCTTGGTCTCCAGGTCCCTCTGGACAACTACGGGAGAAACTGGAGCCTCCAAGCACCCCCACTCAGGCTGGAAAGAAGCGCTAGCACTACTCTGGCCCGCTAGTTGCAGTGGGTGGCATGGAGTGTGTGTGTGTGCACTCAGTTGCTCAGTTGTGTCCAACTCTGTGAGACGCCATAGACTGCAACCTGCCAGGCTCTTCTGTCCATGGGATTTCCCAGGCAAGAACACTGGAGCAGGTTGCCATTTCCTTCAGCAGGGGATCTTCCTGACTCAGGGATTGAACCTGCGTCCCCTATGTCTCCTGCACTGAGAGGTGAGTTCTTTACCTGCTGAGCCACTAGGGAAGCCCGTGCACTTCCAAGTGACATAGAGGTTGTGCCAGAACTTAGCCCTTACCTCCTGGGGAAGGTGCAAACAACTGGAGGTTTGGCAGCTATAAAGTGATTTCAGAGTGTAGCACGAAATGCTGTGAGCAGTTTCCAGGGCCAGTTTGGTCAGAAAAGAAAGCAAACCACTGAATTTGGGGTGGGGAGGCAAGCTGATGTGGGGCGACACACACTGAATCTAACAATCTTTACTCAGTAAAGATTAGATACTCAGCTCTGCTCACAAAATCCAATAAAATACCGATGTTAAGACTTCCTTGGCAGGCCAGTGGTTAAGGCTCCATGCTCCCAATGCAGGGGACATTGGTTCAATTCCTGCTCTAGGAGCTAAGATCTCACATGCAAGTCAAGTGACGTCACTCAGTCATGTACGACTCTTTGCGACCCCATGGACTGTAGCCTGCCAGGCTCTTCTGTCCATGGGATTTTCCAGGCAAGAGTACTGGAGTGGGTTGTCATTTCCTTCTCCACATGCTACATGGCATGGCCTAAAAATAAATAAAATGACAGACAACCAAAAACACCATGGAAAAAATAAAGAGGCAGAAAATGCAAGCAGACAATTAAATAAACATTTTTTAAAAGTACCAATCTTAGACGTATAGAAGGTGTCCTCACTTCTTCACCACGTGGTTGTGGTGGTTCAGTTTCCAAGTCGTGTTCAACTCTTGCAACTGCATGGATTGTAGACTGCAAGGTCCCTCTGTCCATGGGATTTCGCAGGCAAGAATACTGGAGTGGGTTGCCATTTTCTTCTCCAAGGGTTCTTCCTGACCCAGGAATCGAGCCATGTCTCCTGCATTTCAGGCAAATTCTTTATCATCTGAGCCATAAGGGAAGCCCCACTACTTCCTCAGTTTTCATTCAGTTGCTAAATTGTATCTGATTCTTTGTGACCCCATGGACTGCCAGACTTCCCTGTCCTCCAATATTTCCTGGAGTTTGTTCAAACTCATGTTCATTGAGTCAGTGATGCTATTTAATCATCTCATCCTCAGCCACTGCCCTCTTCTCCTTTTGCCTTCAGTCTTTCCCAGCGTCAGGGTCATTTCCAAAGAGTTGGCTCTTCACATCAGGTGGCCAAAGTATTGGAGCTTCAGCATCAGCATCAGTCCCTCCAGCGAATATTCAGGATGAATTTCCTTTAGGATTGACTTACATGTGGATATTTTTTCAATAAATTCATGCTGCAGTGCTACATGATCTGAGGTTGAATAAATCCACTTATATGAAGCCACAGATATCAGTGGCTCACTGTAAAGTTGTACATGGATTTTAGACTGCATGGGGTCAGCACCCCTCACCTCCATGTTGCTCAAAGATCAGCTACATTAGTTCTTTATTACAGTTATAATATCATCACAATTTGTCACTTAACACAACATAAATGAATTGTCTTACAGTTTTGTAGATCGGAAGTCTGCTGTGGATCTCAGTGGGCTAAGATCAAGATGCTGGCAGGCAGAGTGCATTCCTCTCTGGAGATGCTGGCCAGACGGCAGGAGAGGGGCTATTTCCTTACCTTCTTCAGTTTCTAGAGGATGCTCACCGTCTTTCCTTCACGGCTGCCTTGCTCCATCTTCCAAGCAGTGTAAAACTGAGTCCTTACACTGCCATCTCTCTGGTTCTTTGTTTCAAGTCTCTCTTCTAAGGATCCTTAGCATTAACAGTGAAACTTCCTGGAAAAACCAGGAAAATCTTTCGATCCTAAGGGCATCTGGTTAGCAACTGTAATTCCATCTGCAATGTTAATTCTCGTTTGCCACGTAACCTAACGTACTCAGGGGTTTCAAGCATTAGTCTGTAAACATGTTTAGGGGAATGGATATCATCATTCTGCCTGCCATACTCATAGCCAGAATAATGTACTTGATTGAACCACATGAAATTTATGTCATTTATGTAAGACAAAAATGGTCATTTNTCATCTGGTTAGCAACTGTAATTCCATCTGCAATGTTAATTCTCGTTTGCCACGTAACCTAACATACTCAGGGGTTTCAAGGATTAGTCTGTAAACATGTTTAAGGGAATGGATATCATCATTCTGCCTGCCATACTCATATCCAGAATAATGTACTTGATTGAACCACATGAAATTTATGTCATTTATGTAAGACAAAAATGGTCATTTTTTAATATACATATTTTCTTGGCCATACGCCATGGCCTGTGGACACTAGTTCCCCATCCAGGGATTGGACCCATACCCGCTGCATTGGGAGCATGGAATCTTTAACCACTGGACCACCAGAGAAGTCCCCAATTGGTCGTGTATTGACAGATTCATCTGTTTCTATTATTAGTTCTGGTAAGAATTAATTAGTACTTCCTCTAAGATGGAAGAATTTCAATGGCATTGTCACCATGTAACTGGCTTTTCTATCTATTTTTTGGATAGCTGGCTTTTTTATCCAGAAAATAGTGGCAGATGAGAGCTAAGTGTTAAGTCACTGCTGCTGGTGAATTGTGCACTCAACGGTGCCCATGCTCAGGTCCAGTCATGATTGTACCACCTCTATCCTACAAGGATTCGCTGCTGTGTGCATTTAATATGATGATGCAAAAACATCAAAAACACTCAAATTCATGAGAGGCAGCTCACATCCCATTCTCATTTGCTGTTCCGTGATCAACTACTCAGGCTCCATGAGGGCTCTGAAACATGCAGGGAGCTATTCTTTAAAAAGAAAGAGTGGTAGTCCAGTGGTTAAGAATCTACCTGCCAATGAAGGGGATGCAGGTTTGATCCCTGGTCCAGGAAGATCCTACATGCAGTGGAACAACAAAGCCTGTGTGCAAAAACTACTGAGCCTGTGCACCTAGAGCTTGTGCTCCCCAATGAGAAGCCCAGGCACTCCAAAGAAGAGTGGCCCCTGCTTGTCACAACTAGAAAAAGCCCATGTGCAGCAATGAAGACCCAGTACAGCTGTAAATAAATAATAAAATTTTTAAAAAGAGAGAGAGTGCCTCATTTCAGAAACCTAAAGGACTGCACTGCAACCCATCCCCTGGGAAATCCTCATTCATCATGATAGTTACCCCTAGTTGAAAACAGTGGTTCAGATGCTCTAAATGGCAGGGGGGCTTGACTGCAGCCTGCGCCTTGGACATGCCATGCTGGCACTGTGCCCAGATATAAACTGGCAGATTTCCAGAGTACCTTGATAAATAAGTTATATATTCTGCCCTCTAAATCCAAAAAGACCCATCAAGTCCTGGGCCTCTTAGTTTTTAAAAAATGCAAAGTACAAGGCACATCCTTCTTAGTGATAAGAGATACAAATCCTTTATTAATAGTTTTCCCAGTGTGCTCCAAACCAGTAGGTCCGTAAACACTTCACTGATGTACCAAGCCCCTGGGGTTTACCTTTCCCCCTTTGTCACATAGCATGTTTTATGAAAACATTTGTGCCGCTTGCCTCCTCTTGCTCATCAGGTGTACTTAGTATGATGTCATCAACACAGATGAGTTACATGACAGGCTGAAAACCATCAAGATAATCCAGATCCCTGTGGTATGACAGAAAGGAGGGGATTTGTGCAAAACAATGAAGGGTATATATCGATGGAGGTCCAAAAGCATTCATCAAATCCAGAGCTGCATGTCACATACCAAGGCAATGCTGATCTATCACAATCAAGAACCTAAATGTGTAGCCTCTGCTACTGGGGCTCCAAGTTCCTGGTTATCTCATCATAATTTGTCAGGTTATTGCAGAAACTGGACAGGAGAATTGAGAAGTCAGGGATTAAGACACAATCCCCACTGTCCCTGTACTCTTCAAACTCTTGAATAAAAGAGATTCCTAACTCTGCGATCCCTTCTGGGACATAATATTGCTTTTGATTATAGGGACTTACTTGGCCCTTCCTACCATAATGGACCTTACTCCACAGATCAGAGAACCAATGAGAGGGTTCTGCCAGCAGCTAAGAATATAGTATCAATTACCTTAAAGAATGGGGAAATAGACACAGATAGGATCAATAGATCCACAAATCCCACTATGAAGCCAGCAATTCAGTTCTTACCTGCCTTCCATAAACCCCATTAAAACTAAGGGATTATAATACAATTTAATGTCAGATCGGGCATTCCTGGTGGCTCAGCTGTAAAGAATCCACCTACCAATATAGGAGACGTGAGTTTTGTCCTTCGGTCAGGAAGGTCCCCTGTAGAAGTAGCAACCCATACCAATATTCTTGCCTAGAAAATCCTGTGGACAGAGGAGGCTGGTGGGCTATAGTCCATGGGGTCACAAACAGTTGGATACAATTGAGCAACTAAATGGGCTTCCCCGGTGGCTTGGACTGTAAAGCGTCTGCCTGCAATTGGGGAGACCCAGGTTTGATTCCTGGGTCAGGAAGATCCTCTGCAGACGGAAATGGCAATCCACTCCAGCACTCTTGCCTGGAAAATCCCATGGGCGGAGGAGCTTGATAGGCTACAGTCCATGGGGTTGCAAAGAGTTGGACACAACTGAGCGACAGCAACTAAATAGCAACAAATGTCAGATCACAAATCTAAGATCTTTGAAAACATTATGTATTCCCTTTGTACTGCTCTCCAGTAAATGGGCACATGATCTTTTCTGAAGGTTCAGAGAAGTATTTACCAGACAAACTCTTGGTAGCACTGTGGGGTGGTCTTTCCTCAAAGGAATTCAGTCTGCCCTTCAATCAATGTGATCTATATCTGTAAAAATGACAGGTTTGGAAACCACATGCAAGCTTCAATTTTCCATTACAGCAACTAATTTCTACTTGCCAACCCCATTTTATTCTTATTTCTTAATTACATAAATTGAGAAACCCTTAGCTGTTCCTATATCTTATTCTCAGGATTACCATGATCTATTGACCTTTACCACAGATTCCTACAGGTAAACAGACTTCGATTGTCACAACTGACTTGCTACTTTTACTTCTTATTTTGTAATTAAATCAATTTTATCTATGATAGTTAAGCGCTGTTACCTGGCTCCTGACATTCTATAATCCCAACATCCTTACTGATAACAGGGAGTCTAGTTTCATGGCATATTTTGCTGCCAATCCCCAGCTTGCAGAAAATATCTACCAGTAAGTTTCTCCAAGATTTTGGTGTCCTCTCTAATGTCTTCCATATTACCTCAGTGAAGGGAATATCATCACTTTTACCCTTCTGCCCAGTCGCTCCCAGGGACCAAAGTCAAATGATGGGTCTTACCTTATAGAACCATCTAACAATTCACCTCTCTGAACCTTTCCTCAATTTCCTCAAAGTGCCAAGGAACTTCTGGCCTCTCCACTTCATTTACTACTATCCATTATCATGTCCAAGTTTCTGGGAGTCATCCTGACAAAATCCCAGAACCAACCTCAGGCGTTGACTCCTAAGTTATTGCTTTTGTTTTTTTTGGTTTGTTTACTTTTTTTAAAGAAAAAAATTATTTATTTGGCTGTGTAGGGTCTTACTTGCAGCACATGGGCTCTTTTGTTGCTCCTTATAGTACATGGGCTTCCTTGCCCTGTGGCATGTAGGATCTTACTTCCCCAACCAGGGATTGAACCCACATCCTCTGCATTGCCAAGCAGACTCTTAACCACTGGACCACGAGGGAAGTCCCCTGAGTCATTGTTAAGTGTCCACCATGTCAGTGAATGTTTCCGGATTCAGATATCTATTACATCATCTCCAAGTCACTGTGTCAAGATCCAGTTATCTGTGTTATTCTAATCCCTGATGTCGAATAGTAGCAATTTCTAGAATTTCCTTGTCTTGTCCTCTTTATCTTTCAGGAATAGGACTTTTACTTCCTCACCAAGGCTGTGTTGAGACTTTTTCTGGGTATTTGATTTACCAGCATTGAAGGGGTAGTAATCACAAATCTTGAGAAGAACAAGCATCATCTCAGGTGACAGCTTCTCAGCT
>SJYW01050700.1:0-25676 GCA_006410735.1 Raphicerus campestris
AAAACCAAAAGCTTCTTGCCTGCAGGCGGGGTGAGGCCCTTGTCTGCTGTGGCATCTAGGGGGAAATCACCTCTTCCCTACTAGACCTCGAAAAGTTTCCTTCACACCCTTGCTGTGACCCAAGAAGTTCCCTGCCCCACCTGTCCCCACTGGAGAGGAACCCCAAGGTTCCCGCCGTGACTCAAGAGGAGCCCCGTTTTCCCCTGATCAGCTCCAGATGAGGGGCCCTTTCCCTGCTCCATCAGGGAAGGGTTCCCTGTGCTTCCCTTGCATCCCAGGAGAAGGCACTCGCACCAGGAGATTCAGAAGGAGCCTCAGGTGTCGGGCCACCATTGCCCAAGTCCCCCAAGTGCCTCGTCCACACCAGATGAACCTGACTGCCCTGCAATGCCTCGACTGTCACCCCGAGGCTCGACTCTCGACACAATGGCACATATGAAAGCCCTGGGGTACCTCAAGGGCAAGCCACAGATCCATGTGTCAGCTGGACAGGGAGACAGACACTGCTGCTGCTGCTGGGGAGGAAAGCAGCCGTGCACGTCTCCAGGCGAGACGAGGCCTGACTCCCCTGTGGGGGCTCCAGGGGAACCCCAAGACCTTTGTCAGCACGAGCGAGGCAAGCTCAGACTGTGGCCTCAGCACCAGACGAGGACTGAGGACCTGGCGACGACTGGGAAGGAATCCCCAGAGGCGCCTCACAACTCGCACAGTGACTGGCCTCTTCTGAGGCCACAGGGGCAGGTCCCTGGGGTCCCAGTCGTAACTTGAGAGGACCCCACCACAACTTGAGAAAAACCAGAAGCTTCTCCCCTTCAGGTGGGGTTAGGTCCTTGTCCGCTGCGACGTCTCGGGGGAAATCAACCCTTCCCTCTTGGACGTCAAAAGGCTCCTTCATACCCTTCCTGTGACCCTAGAGTTTCCCTGCCCCACCCGTCCCCACTCGAGAGGAACGCCAAGGGTCCCGCCGCGACTAAAAAGGAGCCCAGTTTTCCCGTGCTAGGCTCCAGATGAGGGGCCGTTTCCCTGCTCCGTCGGGAAAAGCTTCCCGGCGCTCCCCTCACATCCCAAGAGAAGGCGCTCGCACCAGGAGAGTCAAGAGGGGCCTCAGGGGTTGTGCCAACATTCCCCATGACCCCCAAATGCCTCGAACACAGCATGTGAATCTGACATCGCTGCACTGCTACGAATGTCACCCCTAGGCTCAACTACCAACACAATGGTACTTGTGTCAGCCCTAGGTACCTGTAGATCAAGCCACATATCCCTGAATCTGCTCGATGATGAGCTGGACACTGCTGTGGCAGCTGGGGAGGAAAGCGGCCATGCATGTCTTCAGTCGAGAAGAGGCCTGACTACATGGTGGGGGCTCCAGGGGATCCCTAAGACAGATGTCAGCATGGGCGAGGAAAGCTCACTTTCCGGTCTCAGCACCAGATGAAAACTGAGGACCTGGCGACGACTGGGGATGAATCCCCAGAGGCGACTTGCAACTCAAACGAAAACTGGACTCTCCTGAGGCCACAGGGGTGGGTTCCTGTGGTCCCCGTCGTAACTTGAGAGGACCCCGCTGCAACTCGAGAAAAACCAGAAGCTTCTCCCCTGCAGGTGAGGTGAGGCCCTTGGCACTGCGGAATCTCTGGGGAAATCATCCCTTCCCACTTGGATGTCGAAAGGCTGCTTCACACCCTTGCTGTCACCCATGAAGATTCCCGCCCCACCCGTCCCACTGGAGAGGAACCCCAAGGGTCCCGCCACAACTCAAGAGAAGCCCCGTTTTCCCCTGCTCAGCTCCAGTTGAGGGGCAAGTTCCCTGCTCCTTCAGCAAAGGGTTCCCGGCGCTCCCTCACATCCCAAGAGGAGGTGCTCGCATCAGGAGAGTTCATGGAGACTCAGTGGTTAGGCCACCATTCCCCAAGAACCCCAAATGCCTCGTCCACTCCAGATGAAACCGACTGCCCTGCACTGTATCGACTGTCACCCCGAGGCTCAACTCATGAAATACTGGCACGTGTGACAGCCCTGGGGCACCTCGAGGGCAAGCCACAGATCCCTGTGTCCACTCGACGGGGAGCCGGACACTGCTACTGCAGCTGGTGAGGAAAGCTATTGTGCACGTCTCCAGGCGACACAAGACCTGAATCCTCTATGGGGGCTCCAGTGGAACCACAAAACCTATGTCCACATGGGCAAAGCAAGAACAGGTGCCGGCCTCAGCACCAAAGGAGGACTGAGGCCCTGACAACAACACGGGAGGAACCCCAGAAGGGCCTAGCAACTTGCATAGAGACTGGCCTCTCCTGAGGCCAATGTGGCAGGTCTCTAGGGTCCCAGTTGTAAATCGAGAGGACCCTGCCGCAACTCGTAAAAAAACAGAAGCTTCTCCCCTGCAGGTGGGGTGACGCCCTTGTCTGCTGTGGTGTCTCTAGGGAAACCACCCCTTCCATCTTGGACCTCGAAAGGCTCATTCACACCCTTGCTGTGACCCAAGAAATTCCCTGCTCCACCCATCCCAAAACTAGAGGAACACCGAGAGTCCCGCCGGGACACAAGAGGAGCCCCGTTTTTTCCTGCTCAGCTCCAGATGAGGGTCCCGTTCCCTGCGCCATCGGGAAAGGGTTCCTGGCATTCCCCTCACATCCCAAGAGGAGGCCCTCGCACCAAGATAGTCAGGAGGTGTCTCAGGGGTCAGGCCACCATTTCCCAAGACCCCCAAAAGCTCGTCGACACCAGATCAACCTGACTGCCCTGCACTGCCTCCACTGTCACCCCGAGGCTCGACTCCCGACACACTGGCAAGTGTGACAGCCCTGGGGTACCTCAAGGGAAAGCCACAGATCCCTGTGTTCTCTTGACAGGGAATGGGACACTGCTCCTGCAGCTGGGGAGGAAAGTGGCCATGCACTTTTAAAGGCGAGATGAGGCCTGACTTCCCTTTGGGGGCTCAAGGGGAACCCCAAGACCTATGTCAGCAAGGGCGAGGAAAGCTTAGGCTCTGGCCTCAGCACAAGACGAGGAATGTGGACCCGGAGATGACTGGAGAGGAATCCCCAGAGGCGCCTCGCAATTCACAAGGAGAATTGCCTCTCCTGTGGCCACAGGGGCGGGTCGCTGGGGTCCCCATCTTAACTCGAGTGGACCACGCCACAACTCGAAAAAAACCAGAAGCTTCTCGCCTGCAGGCTGGGTGAGTCCCTTGTCTGCTGCAGCGTCTCTGGGGAAATCACCACTTCTCTCTTGGACTTTGAAAGTCTCCTTCACACTCTTGCTGTGACACAAGAAGTTCCCTGGCCCTCCCGTCCCCACACTAAGGAAACCTGAGTGTCCCGCCGCGACTCAAGAGGAGCCTCGTTTTCTCCTGCTCAGCTCCAGATGAGGGTCTCTTTTTTACTCTGTCTGGAAAGGGTTCCAAGCGATCCCCTCGCATCCCAAGAGGAGGCGCTCCCACGAGGAGAGTCGGGAGGAGCTTCAGGGGTCAGGCCACCATTCCCCAAGACCACCAAATGCCTCGTCCACTCCAGATGAACCTGATTGCCTTTTACTACCTCGACTGTCACCCCAAGGCTCGACTCCCGACACTCTAGTACCTGTGACAGCCCTGGGGTATCTGAAGTTCAAGCCACAGAATCCTGTGTTGCTTGACAGGGAGCCAGACAGTGCTACCGCAGCTGGGGAGGAAAGCGGCCGTGCATGTGTCCAGGCGAGAAGAGGCCTGACTGCCCTGTGGGGGCTCCAAGGGAACCCCAAGGCCTATGTCAGCACAGGCAAAGCTAGCTCAGGCTGCGGCCTCAGCACCAGACGAGGACTGAGGACTTGGCGACGAGTGGGGAGGAATTCCAAGAGTTGCCTCGCAACTCTCTCGGAGACTGGCTTCTCCTGAGTCCACAGGGGCGGGTCCTTTGGGTCCAAGTCATAACTCGGAAGGACAAGCCACAACTTGAGAGAAACCAGAAGCTTCTCCCCTGAAGGTGGGGTGAGGCCCTTGTCCACTGCGGCATCTTGGGGGATATCATCCCTTCCTTCTTGGACCTCGAAAGGCTCCTTCACTCCCTTGCTGTTACCCAAGAAGTTCCCTGCTCCACCTGTCCCCACTCGACAGGAACCCCAAGGGTCTGCCCGCGACTCCAGAGGAGCCACGTGTTCCCCTGCTCAGCTCCAGATGAAGTTCCGATTCCCTGCTCCGTCGGGAAAGGTCCCGGCGCTCCCCTCGCATCCCAAGAGGAGGCGCTCACACCAGGAGAGTCAGTAGGAGCCTTAGGGGTCGGGCCACCATTCCCCAAGATCCCCAAATGCCTCGTACACTCCAGATGCACCTGACTGCCCTGCACTTCCTAGCTTGCTTCGCCCATGCTGACATAGGTCTTGGGGTTCCCCTGGAGTCCCCACAGGGGAGTCAGGCCTCCTATCGCCTGGAAATGTGCATGGCCTCTTTCCTCCCCAGCTGCTGCAGCACTCTCCGGCTCCCAGTCGAGAGGACACAGGGATCTGTGTCTTGCCATCTAAGTATCCCAGGGCTGTCACACGTGCCAGGTTTTCGGGAGTCGAGCCTCGGGGTGACAGCCGAGGCAGTGCAGGGCAGTCAGGTTCATCTGGGGGTGGACGAAGCTTTTGGGGTCTTGGTTAATGGTGGCCTGACCCCTGAGGCTCCTCCCAACCCTCCTCTTGCGAGCACCTTCTTTTGGGATGTGACGGGAGCGCCGGGAACCCTTTCCCGATGGAGCAAGGAAGGGCCCCTCATCCGGAGCTGAGCAGGGGAAACGGGCCTCCTCTTGAGTCCAGGCGGGACCCTCGGGCTTCTCGACTGGGGACAGATGGCTTGGGAAAATTCATGAGTCACAGCAAGGTTCTTTATTAGCCTTTCAAGGTCCAAGAGGAAAGGGGTAATTTCCCTCGAGATGCTGCAGTGATCAAGGGCCACACCCCACCTGCAGTGAAGAAGCTCCTGATTTTTCTTGAGTTGCGGCGGTGTCCTCTCGAGTTATGACGGGGACCCCAGGGACCCGCCCCTGTGTCCTCAGGAGAGGTCAGTCTCCGTTGAATTTGGGAGGGGCCTCTTGTGGATCCTCCCCAGTTGGCGCCGGGTCCTCAGTCCTCATCTGGGACTGAGACCGGAGCCTGAGCTTTTCCTCGTCCGTGCTGACATGTGTCTTGGAGTTCCCCTGGAGCCACCACAGGGGAGTCAGGCCTTGTCTCACGTGAAGACGTGCACGGCCACTTTCCTCCCGAGCAGCAGCTGCAGTGTAAGGGTCCCTGTTGAGAGACACAGGCATCTGTGGCTTCCCTTCGTGGTACCCTAGGGCTGTCACACGTGCCAACGTGGCGTGAGTCAAACTTCGTGGTGAGAGTCGAGGCAGTGCAGGGCAGTCAGGTTCATCTGGTGTGGACGAGGCTTTGGGGGTCTTGCGGAATGTTGCCATGACCCTGGTATTTCCTCCCGACTCTTCTGGTGGGAGGGCCTCTTCTTGGGATGCTAGGGGAGCGCCGGGAATCCTTTCACAAATGGAGCAGGTAAAGGGACCCTCATTGTAGCTGAGAAAGGGAGGACGGTGCTCCTCTTGAGTTGCAGCAGGACCCTTGGGGTTCCTCTCGCGTGCCGACATGTGTGTCAGGGAACTTCTTGGGTCACAGCAAGGGTGGAAAAAAGCCTTTTGAGTTCCAAGAAAGAAGGGGTGATTTCTCCCGAGAAACCTCAGTGGACAAGGTCCTCACTTTGCCTACAGAGCAGAATCTCCTGGTTTTTCTCGAGTTGCGATGGGGTCCTCAAGAATTACGATGGGGACAGCGGGGCCTGCCCCTGTGGCCTCAGGAGAGACCAGTCTCCGTTGGAGTTGTGAGGGTCCCCTGGGGATTCCTCCCCAGTCGTCGCCGGGTCCTCAGTCCTAGTCTGGTGCTCAGGCTTGAGCCTGAGCTTTCCTCGACCATGTTGACATGGGTCTTGGGGTTCCCCTGGAGCCCCCACTGGGGATTCAGGCCTCACCTCACGTGGAGACGTTCACGGCCGTTTTCCTCCTGTCTGCAGTGGCAGTGTCAGCTCCTTGTCTAGTGGACACAGGGATCTGTGGCTTGTCCTCTAGCTACCCTGGGCTGTCACACGTGCCAGCGTGGCATGAGTCGATCTTCAGGGAGACAGTCGAGGCAGTGCAGGGCAGTCAGTTTCATCTGGAGAGGACGAGGCATTTGGGGGTCTTGGGAAATGGTGGCACGACCCCTGTTGTTCCTCCCAACTTTCTTTGTGCGAGCGCCTCCTCTTGTGATGGGAGGGGAACATAGGGAATCCTTTCCCGACGAAGCAGGGAAAGGGACGCTCATCTGGAGCTGAGCAGGGGAAAAGGGGGCTCCTCTTGAGTCCCGGCGGTACCCTAGAAGTTACTCTCCTCGAGTAGGGATGTGTGCCTCGGGGAAATTCGAGGGTCACAGCTAGGGTGTTAAGGAGCCTTTCGAGGTCCAAGAGGGAAGGGGTAATTTCCCCTGGGACGCCGCAAAGGACTAGGGCCTCACCACCCTGGCAGTGTAGAAGGTCCTGATTTTTCTTGATTTGCGGTTGGGTCCTCTCGAGTTACGATGGGGCCCATAGGGATTCGCCTCTCTGGCCTCAGGAGAGGCCAGTATCTGCGAGTTTTGAGAAGCCTCTGGGAATTTCTCCCCAATCGGCACTGGGTCCTCAGTCCTCGTTTGGAGCTGAGGCCGGAGACTGAGCTTTCCTCACCCGTGCTCACATGGGTCTTTGGGTACCCCTAGAGCCCCCGCAAGGGAGTCAGGCCTCGTCTCGTGTTGAGACGTGCATGGACACCTTCCTCCCGAGCTGCAGCAGCAGTGTCAGCTCCCCATCGAGCAGACACAAGGATCTGTGGCTTTTTCTCGAGGTACCCTGGACTGTCACATGGGCCAGCGTGGCGTGAGTCAATCCTCAGGGTGACAGTCGAGGCAGTGCAGGGCAGTCAGATTCATCTGGAGTGGACGAGGCATTTGGGGGACTTGGGGAATGGTGGTACGACCCCTATTGTTCCTCCCATCTCTCCTGGTGTGAGCGCCTCCTCTTGGGATGTGAGGGGAGCATGGAGAATCCTTTCCCAACGGAGCAGGGAAAGGGATGCAAATCTGGAGCAGAGCAGAGAAAAACGAGGCTCCTCTTGAGTCTGGCGGGACCCTCGAGGTTCCTCTTGAGTGAGGACGGTGGGTCGGGAACGTTCGTGGGTCACAGCAAGGATGTTTAGGAGCCTTTCAAGGTCCAAGAGGAAAGGGGTAATTTCCCTCGAAACGCTGCAGCGCTCAAGGGCCTCACTCTGCCTGCAGGGGAGAAGCTCCTGATTTTTCTCGAGTTGCCACAGGGTCCTATCAAGTTAATACAGAAATACCAAGGACTCGCCCCTTTGGCCTCAGGACAGACCCGTCTCCGTGCGAGTTGCGACAGGCCCTTGGGGATTCACTCACAGTCAGCGCCAGGTCCTCAGTACTCGTCTGGAGCTGAGGCCAGAGCCTGAGCTTTTCTTGCTCGTGCTGGCATTGGTCTTGGGGTCCCCCTGGAGCACCCACTGGGGATTCAGGCCTCGATTAGCATGGAGACGTGCACGGCCGCTTTCCTCCCGAGCTGCAGTGGCAGTGTCATGCTCCCGTCAACGGTACACAGGGTTCTGTGACTTGCCCTCGCTGTACCCCTGGTCTGTCACGTGTGCCAGCATGGCGTGAATCGATCCTTGGGGTGACAGTCGAGGCAGTGCAGGACAGTCAGGTTCACCTGGGGTGGACGAGGCATTTAGGGGTCTTGGGGAATGGTGGCACAACCTCTGGTGTTCCTCCTGACTCTCCTGGTGGAGCTCCTCCTCTTGGGATGCGAGGGGAGGGGCAAGAATCCTTTCACAAATGGAGCAGTGAAAGGGACCCTCATCTGGAGCTGAAAAGGAAAAAACGGGGCTCTCTAGAATCGTGGCAGGACCCTCGGGGCTCCTTTTGAGTTAGGACAGGTGGGTCGGGGAACATCGTGGGTCACAGCAAGGATGTTAAAGAGCCTTTGGAGGTCCAAGCAGGAAGGGGTGATTTCCCCCGAGACGCTGCAATGGACCAGGGCCTCACCAAACCTGCAGGGAGAAGCTTCTGGTTTTCCTTGAGTTGCGGCGGGGTCCTCTCGAGTTACGATGGGGACCCCAAGGACCCGCACCTTTTGCCTCAGGAGAGGCCAGTCTCCGTGGGAGCTTTGAGGCGCCTCTGGGCATTCCTCCCCAGTCGTCGCCAGGTCCTCAGTCCACTTCTGGTGCTGAGGCTGGAGCCTGAGCTTGCCTCGCCCGTGCTGACATAGGTCTTGGGATTCTTCTGGAGCCCCCACAGGGGATTAAATCCTCATCTCACCTGGAGACGTGTAATGCCGCTTTCCTCCCCAGCTGCAGCATGAGTGTCCAGCTCCCCATTTAGTGGACACAGGGATCTGTGACTTGCCCTCGATGTACCCCAGGGCTGTCACACGTGCCACTGTGTTGGGAGTTGAGCATCGTGGTGACAGTCGAGGCAGTGCAGGGCAGTCAGGTGCATCTGGAGTGGACAAGGCATTTGGGGGTCTTGGGGAATGGTGGCCCAACCCCTGAGGCTCCTCCTGACTCTCCTGGTGAGAGTGCCTCCCCTTGTGATGAGAGGAAAGTGCAGGGAACCCTTTCCCAACGGAGCAGGGAAAGGGCCCCTCACCTGGAGCTGAGCAGGGGAAATCAGGGCTCCTCTTGAGTGGCGGCAGGACCCTTGGGGATCCTCTCGAGTGGGGATGGGTGGGCCTGGGAACTTCTTGGGTCACAGCAAGGGTGTGAAGGAGCCTTTCGAGGTCCAAAAGAGAAGGGGGAATTTCCCCCGAGACGCCACAGCAGACAAGGGCCTGACCCTCCTGCAGGGAAGAAGCTTCTGGTTTTTCTCGAGTTGTGGTGGGGTCCTCTCGAGTTTCGACAGGGACCCCAGGGACCTGCCCCTGTGGCCTCAGGAGAGGCAGTCTCAGTGCGAGTTGCGAGGCACCTCTGGGGAATCCTCCCCAGTTGTCGCCGGGTTCTGAGTCCTCTTCTGAGCTGAGGCCAGAGCCTGAGCTTGCCTCGCCCATGCTGACATAGGTCTTGGGGTTCCTCTGGAGTCCACACAGGGGAGTTAGGCCTCATCTCACCTGGAAACACGCACGCCCTCTTTCCTCCCCAACTGCAGCAGCAGTTTCCAGCTCCCAGTCGAGAGGACACAGGGATCTGTGACTTGCCCTGGAGGTACCCCAGATTGTCACACGTGCCAGTGTGTCAGGAATGGAGCCTCGTGCTGACAGCCAAAGCCGTGCAGGGCAGTCAGGTTTATCTGGACTGGACAAGGCATTTGGGGGACTTGGGGAATGGTGGCCTGACACCTGAGGCTCCTCCAGACACTCCTGGTTTGAACAGTTACTCTTGGCATTCGAGGGAAGTGCAAGGAACCCTTACAGACGGAGCAGGGTAAGGGCCCCTTATCTGGAGCTGAGCAAGGGAAAAAAGGAACTCCTATTGAGTCACAGCGGGACCCTCACTGTTCCTCTCCAGTGGGGATGGGTGGCGCGGGGAACTTCTTGGGTTACAGCAAGGGTGTGAAGGAGCCTTTCGACGTCCAAGTGGGAAGGTGGCATTTCCCCCGAGACTCCGCAGCGGACAAGAGCCTCACACCGCATGCAGGGGAGAAGCTTCTGGGTTTTCTCCAGTTGTGACGGGGATCCCAGGGGCCCGCCCCTTGGCTTCCCGAGAGGCTTGTCTCCGTGCAAGTTGCCAGGCGCATCTGGGGATTCCTCCCCAGTCGTCGCCTCNGTCGCCGGGTCCTCAGTCCTAGTCTGGTGCTCAGGCTTGAGCCTGAGCTTTCCTCGACCATGTTGACATGGGTCTTGGGGTTCCCCTGGAGCCCCCACTGGGGATTCAGGCCTCACCTCACGTGGAGACGTTCACGGCCGTTTTCCTCCTGTCTGCAGTGGCAGTGTCAGCTCCTTGTCTAGTGGACACAGGGATCTGTGGCTTGTCCTCTAGCTACCCTGGGCTGTCACACGTGCCAGCGTGGCATGAGTCGATCTTCAGGGAGACAGTCGAGGCAGTGCAGGGCAGTCAGTTTCATCTGGAGAGGACGAGGCATTTGGGGGTCTTGGGAAATGGTGGCACGACCCCTGTTGTTCCTCCCAACTTTCTTTGTGCGAGCGCCTCCTCTTGTGATGGGAGGGGAACATAGGGAATCCTTTCCCGACGAAGCAGGGAAAGGGACGCTCATCTGGAGCTGAGCAGGGGAAAAGGGGGCTCCTCTTGAGTCCCGGCGGTACCCTAGAAGTTACTCTCCTCGAGTAGGGATGTGTGCCTCGGGGAAATTCGAGGGTCACAGCTAGGGTGTTAAGGAGCCTTTCGAGGTCCAAGAGGGAAGGGGTAATTTCCCCTGGGACGCCGCAAAGGACTAGGGCCTCACCACCCTGGCAGTGTAGAAGGTCCTGATTTTTCTCGAGTTGCGGTTGGGTCCTCTCGAGTTATGACTGGGCCCATAGGGATTCGCCTCTGTGGCCTCAGGAGAGGCCAGTCTCCATGCGAGTTTCGAGGAGCCTCTGGGAATTCCTCTCCAATTGGCGCCAGGTCCTCAGTCCTCATCTGGAGCTGAGGCCAGAGACTGAGCTTTCCTCGCCCGGGCTCACATGGTTGCCCGACCCCTGAGGCTCCTCCCGAGTCTCCTGGTGAGAGGGCCTCCTCTTGGGATGCAAGGGGAGCACTGGGACCCATTTCCCAACGGAGTAGGAAAAGGGCCCATCATCTGGAGTTGAGCAGGAAAACAGGGCTTCTCTTGTATCACAGCGGGACTCTCGAGGTTCCTCTCGATTGGGGATGGGTGGGGCGGGGAATTTCTTGGGTCACAGCAAGGGTGTGAAGGAGCCTTTCGAGGTCCAAGATGGAAGGGTTGATTTCCCCCGAGACATCGTAGCGAACAAGGGCCTCACACTGCCTGCAGAAGAGAAGCTTCTGGTTTTTTTCGAACTGCGGCGGGGTCGTCTTGAGTTACGATGGGGACCACAGGGATCCGCCGCTGTGGGCTCAGGAGAGGCCAATCTCCGTGCGAGTTTCGAGACCCGTCTGGGGATTCCTCCCCAGTCATCGCCAGGTCCACAGTCCTCGTCTGGTGCTGAGGTCGGAGCCTGAGCTTGCCTCGCCTGTGCTGTCATAGTCTTGGGGTTTCCCTAGAGCCCCCACAGTGGAGTCAGGCCTCGTATCACCTGGAGATGTGCAGGGCCGCTTTCCACCCCAGCTGCAGCAGCAGTGTCCGGCTCCCAGTCACGCGGACACAGGGATCTGTGGATTGCCCTCAAGGTACCCCAGGGCTGTCACACGTGCCAGTGTGTTGGGCGTCAAGCCTCAGGGTGACAGTCGAGGCAGTGCAGGGCAGTCAGGTGAATCTGGAGTCGAGGAGGCATTTGGGCGGCTTGGGGAATGGTGGCCCGACCCCTNTGGGACGCCGCAAAGGACTAGGGCCTCACCACCCTGGCAGTGTAGAAGGTCCTGATTTTTCTCGAGTTGCGGTTGGGTCCTCTCGAGTTATGACTGGGCCCATAGGGATTCGCCTCTGTGGCCTCAGGAGAGGCCAGTCTCCATGCGAGTTTCGAGGAGCCTCTGGGAATTCCTCTCCAATTGGCGCCAGGTCCTCAGTCCTCATCTGGAGCTGAGGCCAGAGACTGAGCTTTCCTCGCCCGGGCTCACATGGTTGCCCGACCCCTGAGGCTCCTCCCGAGTCTCCTGGTGAGAGGGCCTCCTCTTGGGATGCAAGGGGAGCACTGGGACCCATTTCCCAACGGAGTAGGAAAAGGGCCCATCATCTGGAGTTGAGCAGGAAAACAGGGCTTCTCTTGTATCACAGCGGGACTCTCGAGGTTCCTCTCGATTGGGGATGGGTGGGGCGGGGAATTTCTTGGGTCACAGCAAGGGTGTGAAGGAGCCTTTCGAGGTCCAAGATGGAAGGGTTGATTTCCCCCGAGACATCGTAGCGAACAAGGGCCTCACACTGCCTGCAGAAGAGAAGCTTCTGGTTTTTTTCGAACTGCGGCGGGGTCGTCTTGAGTTACGATGGGGACCACAGGGATCCGCCGCTGTGGGCTCAGGAGAGGCCAGTCTCCGTGCGAGTTTCGAGACCCGTCTGGGGATTCCTCCCCAGTCATCGCCAGGTCCACAGTCCTCGTCTGGTGCTGAGGTCGGAGCCTGAGCTTGCCTCGCCTGTGCTGTCATAGTCTTGGGGTTTCCCTAGAGCCCCCACAGTGGAGTCAGGCCTCGTATCACCTGGAGATGTGCAGGGCCGCTTTCCACCCCAGCTGCAGCAGCAGTGTCCGGCTCCCAGTCACGCGGACACAGGGATCTGTGGATTGCCCTCAAGGTACCCCAGGGCTGTCACACGTGCCAGTGTGTTGGGCGTCAAGCCTCAGGGTGACAGTCGAGGCAGTGCAGGGCAGTCAGGTGAATCTGGAGTCGAGGAGGCATTTGGGCGGCTTGGGGAATGGTGGCCCGACCCCTAAGGCTCCTCCTGACTCTCCTGGTGAGTGCCTCCTCTTGGGATGCGAGGGGACCGCCAGGAACCCTTTCCCGATGGAGCAGGGAATGGGCCCCTCATTGGGAGCTGAGCAGGGGAAAACGGGGCTCCTCTTAATTCATGGCAGGAGCCTCGCAGTTCCTCTCAAGTGGGGACAGGTAGGGTGGGAAACTTCTTGGGTCACACAAGGGTGTCAAGGAGTCTTTCCAAGTCCAAGAGGGAAGGGGGGAATTCCCCTGAGACCCCGCAGGGGACAACGGCCTCACCCCGCCTCCAGGGGAGAAGCTTTTGGTTTTTCTTAAGTTGTGGCGGGGTCCTCTCGAGTTTCGACGGGGACCCCAGGGAACCGTCCCTGTGGCTTCAGGAGACGCCAGTCTAGGTACCAGTGGCGAGGCGCATCTAGGTATTCCTACCCAGGCGCAGGGTCCTCTGTCCTCGTCTGGTGCTGAGGCTGCAGCCTGAGCTTGCCTCGTCCATGCTTACGTAGGTCTTGGGGTTCAACAGGAGCCCCCACACTGGAGTCAGCTTTGTCTCGCCTGGAGACGTGGATGGCCGCCTTCCTCCCCAGCTGCAGCAGCAGTGTCCGGCTCTCCCCGTCGAGTGGTCACAGGGAACTGTGGCCTGCCCTCGAGGTACCCCAGGGCTGTCACACGTGCCAGTGTGTCAGGAGTCGAGCCTCGGGGTGACAGTCGAGGCATTGCAGGGCAGTCAGGTGCATCTGGGGTGGACGAGGCATTTGGGGGTCTTGGGGAATGGTGGCCCGACCCCTGAGGCTCCTCCTGATTCTCCTGGTGCAAGCGACTCCTCTTGGAATGCGAACCCTTTCCCAATGGAGCAGGGAAAGAGCCCATCATCTGGAGATGAGCAGGGGAAAACGGGGCTCATCTTGAGTCTCTGCGGGACGCTTGGGGCTCCTTTCGATTGGGGGCGGTTGGGGGGGGGGAACTTCTTGGGTCACAGCAAGGATGTGAAGGAGCATTTCAACGTCCAAGTGGGAAGGGGTGATTTCCTCCAAGATGCCACAGCAGACAAAGGCCTCACCCCGCCTGCAGGAGAGAAGCTTCTAGTTTTTCTGGAGTTGCAGCTGGGTCCTCTCAAGTTATGACGGGGAACCCAGGTACCCTCCCCTGTGGCCTCAGGAGAGGCCAGTCTCCGTGCAAGTTGTGAGGCGCCTCTGGGGATTCCTCGCCAATCGTTCCCAGGTCCTCAGTCCTAGTCTGATGCTCAGGCTGGAGCCGGAGCTGCCTTGCCTGTACTAACATAGGACTTGGGATTCCCTAGTAGCTCCCACAGGGGTCAGGCTTCGTCTCGCCTGGAGAACTGCATGGCCACTTTCCTCCCCAGCTGCAGCAGCAGTGTCCAGCTCACCGTCGAGCGGACACAGGGATCTGTGCCTTTCCCTTGAGGTACCCCAGGGCTGTCACACACGCCAGTGTGTTGGGAGTCGAACCTCGGGGTGACAGTCTAGGCAGTGCAGTGCAGTCAGGTTCATCTGGAGTGGACGAGGGATTTGCAGGTCTTGGGGAATGGTTGCCTGATATCTGAGGCTCCTCCTGACTCTCCTGGTGTGAGAGCCTCTCCTTGAGATGCGAGGGGAGCTTCAGGAAACCTTTCCGGACGGAGCAGGTAAAGGGCCTCTCATCTGGAGCTGAGCAGGGGAAAACGGGGCTCTTCTTGAGTCGTGGCAGGACCCTCGGGATTTCTCTTGCGTGGGGACGGGTGTGTCGGGGAACTTCTTGGGTCACAACAAGGGTGTGAAGGAGCCTTTCGAGGTCCAAGAGGAAAGGGGTGATTTCCCCCGAGATGTCAGAGCGGACAAAGGCCTCACCCCGCCTGCAGGAGAGAAGCTTCTGGTTTTTCTCCAGTGCGGCAGGGTCCTCTCGAGTTATGTCCGGGACCCCAGGGACTCGCCCCTGTGGACTCAGGAGAGGCCAGTCTCCGTGCGAGTTGCAAGGAGCCTCTGGGGATTCCTTCCCAGTCGACGCTGGGTCCTCAGTCCTCGTCTGATGCTGAGGCCAGAGCCTGAGCTGCCTTGTCCTACCTGACACAGGTCTTGGAGTTTCCCTGGAGCTCCCACAGGGGAGTCAGGCCTCGTCTCACCTGGAGACGTGCAGGGCCGCTTTCCTCCCCTGCTGCAGCAGCAGTGTCTGACTCTCAGTCAAGCCGACATAGGGATCTGTGGCTTGCTCTCAAGATACCCCAGGGCTGTCACACATGCCACTGTGTCGGGAATCGAGCCTTGGGGTGACAGCCGAGGCAGTGCAGGGCAGTCAGGTGCATCTGGAGTGGACGAGGCATTTGGGGGTCTTGGGGAATGGTGGCCCGACCCCTGAGGCTCACCCAGCTCTCCTGGTGGGAGCACCTGCTCTTGGGATGACAGGGGATCAAGGGGAACCCTTTCCTGACGGAGCTTGGAAAGGGCCCCTCATCTGGAGCTGAGCAGGGGGAAATGTGACTCCTCTTGAGTCATGGTGGGACCCTCGGGGACATGTGGGGCGGGGAACTTCTTGGGTCACAGCAAGGGTGTGAAGGAGCCATTCGATTCCAAGAGGGAAGGGGAGTTTCCCCCACCCCCACCCCGAGGCGCCCCAGCGGATAAGGGACTCTAGCCCCTCAGGGGAGAAGCTTCTGGTTTTTCTCGAGTTGCAGTGGGGTCCTCTCGAGTTACAATGGTGACCCCAGTGACCTGCCCCAGTGGCCTCAGGAGAGGCCTGTCTCCGTGTGAGTTGTGATGCACCTCTGGATTCCTCCCCAGTCATCGCTGGGTACTCAGTCCTCATCTGGTGCTGAGGCCTGAGCCTGAGCTTGCTTCGCCTGTGCTGACATAGTTCTTTGGATTCCCCTGGAGCCCCCACAGGGGAGTCAGGCCTCATCTCGCCTGGAGACGTGTGCGGCTGCTTCCCTCCCCAGCTGCAGCAGCAGTGTCTGTCTCCCCATTCAGCTAACTCAGGGGTCTCTGGCTTGCCCTCGAGATACCCAAGGGCTGCCACACATGCCAGTGTGTTCGGGGTCAAGCCTTGGGTTGACAGTCGAGGCAGGGCAGTGCAGTCAGGTTCATCTGGAGTGGACGAGGCATTTGGGGGTCTTGGGGAATGGTGGCTCGACCCATGAGTCTTCTCCAGACTCTCCTGGTGCGAGTGCCTCCTCTTGGGATGTGAGGGGAGCACCGGGTACCCTTTCCCGACGGACTAGGGAAAGGGCCTCTCATCTGGAGGTGAGGAGGGGAAAACAGGGCTCCTCTTGAGTCGCAGCAGTATACTCGGGGTTCCTCTCGAGTGGGGACGGGTGGGGCAGGGAACTTCTTGGGTCACAGCAAGGGTGTCAAGGAACCTTTCGAGATCCAAGAGGGAAGGGTTGATTTTCCCTGAGAGGATGCAGCGGACAAAGGCCTCACCCTGCCTTCAGGGGAGAAGCTTCTAGTTTTTCTAGAGTTGCGGTAGGGTCTTCTCAAAGTTACGACAGGGACCCCAGGGACCCGCCCCTGTGCCCTCAGGAGAAGCCAATCTCTGCCAGTTGCGAGGTGCCTCTGGGGATTCCTTGCCAGTCATCGCCGGGTCCTCAGTCCTTGTCTGGTGCTGAACTCTGAGCCTGAGCTTGCCTCACCCCTGCTGACATAGGATGTGGGGTTCCCCTGGAGCCCCCATAGGGGAGTCAGGCCTCGTCTCGCCTGGAGACGTGCACAGCTGCTTTCGTTCCCAACTGCAGCAGCAGTATCCGGCTCCCTGTCTAGTGGTCACAGGGATCTGAGGCTTGCAATCGAGATATCCCAGGGCTGTCACACGTGCCAGTGTGTCGAGAGTCGAGCCTCGGAGTGACATTCGAGGCAGTATAGGGCAGTCAGGTGCATTTGGAGTGAACGAGGCATTTGGGGGGCTTGGGGAATGGTGGCACGAAACCTGAGGCTCTACATGAATCTCCTGGTGCAAGTCCCTCCTCTTGGTATGAGAAGGGATCGCCAGGAAACCTTTCCCAACAGAGCAAAGGAAGGGCCCTTCATCTGGAGCTGAGCAGGGGGAAATGGGCTCATTTTGAGTCTCAGTGTGACCCTCAGGGTTCCTCTCGCGTGGGGACAGGTGTGTTGGGGAACTTCTTGGGTCACATCAACAGTGTGAAAGAGCCTATCGAGGTCCAAGAGGGAAGGGGGGATTTCCCCCAAGGCGCCACAGTGGACAAGGGCCTCACCCCGCCTGCAGGGGAGAAGCTTCTGGTTTTTCTCTAGTTGCGGTGGGGTCCTCTCGAGTTATGAAGGGGACCACAGGGACCCGCCCCTGTGGCCTGAGGAGAGGCCAGTCTCCGGGCGAGTTTTCAGGAGCCTCGGGGGATTCGTCCCCAGTCATCGCCGGGTCCCTCAGTCCTCGTCTGATGCTGAGGCTGGAGCCTGAGCTTGCCTCGCCCAAGCTGACACAGGACTTGGGTTTTCCGTGGAGCCCCCACAGGGGAGTCAGGCCTCGTCTAGCCTGGAGATGTGCATGGCCACTTTCCTCCCCAGCTGAAGCAGCAGTGTCCGGCTCCCCGGCCAGTGGACACAAGGATCTGTGGCTTGCCCTCAAGGTACCCCAGGGCTATCACACGTGCCAGTGTGTCGGGAGTTGAGCCTCAGGGTGACAGTCGAGGCAGTGCAGGGTAGTCAGGTCATCTGGAGTGGACGAGGCATTTGGGGGTCTTGGGGAATGGTGGCTGGACCCCTGAGGCTCCTCCCGACTCTCGGGGTGTGAGCGCCTCCTCTTGGGATGCTAGGGGATCCCCAGGATCCCTTACCCTATGGAGCAGGGAAATGGCCCTCATCTGGAGCTGAGCAGGGGAAAACAGGGCTCCTCTTGAGTCACGGCGGGACCCTCGGGGTTTCTCTCGAGAGGGGGTGTGGCGGGGAACTTCTTGTGTCACAGCAAGGGTGTGAAAGAGCCTTTCGAGGTCCAAGATGGAAGGATTGTTTTCCACAGAGACGCCACAGCAGACAAGGGCCTCACCCCGCCTGGAATGGAGATTCATCTGTTTTTCCTAGAGTTGCAGCGGGGTCCTCTCGAGTTACGACGGGGACCCCAGGGACCCTCCCCTGTTGCCTCAGGAGAGGCCAGTCTCCATGTGACTTACGAGGCATCTGTGTGTATTCCTCCCCAGTCGTCGCCAGGCTCTCATTCCTCTTCTGGGGCTAAGGCCGGAGGCTGAGCTTGCCTCGCCCGTGCTGACATAGGTCTTGGGGTTCCCCTGGAGCCCCCACGGTGAAGTAAGGCCTCGTCTCACCTGGAGACGTGCAGGGCGGCTTTCCTCCCCAGCTGCAGCAACAGTGTCCAGCTCCCCATCGAGGGGACACAGGGATCTGTGGCTGGCCCTCGACGTACCCCAGGGCCATCACACATGCCAGTGTGTCGGGAGTAGAGCCTCAGGGTGACAGTTGAGGCAGTGCAAGCAGTCAGGTTCATGTAACCTGGTCGAGGCATTTGGGGGTATTGGAGAATGGTGGCCCGACCCCTGAGGCTCCTCCCGACTCTCCTGGTGCCAGCGCCTCCTCTTGGGATGCGAGGGGAGCACCGGGAACCCTTTCCTGATGGAGCAGGGATAGGGGCCCATATCTGGAACTGAGCAGGGGAAAACAGGGCTCCTCCTGAGTGGCAGTTGGACACTCCGGGTTCCTCTCTAGTGGGGACGGGTGGGGTGGTGAACTTATTCGGTCACTGCAAGTGTGTGAAGGAGCCTTTTGAGGTCCAAGAGGGAAGGGGGAATTTCCCCCGAAACGCCAAAGCATGAAAAGGGCCTCACCCCGCCTGCAGGGGAGAAGCTTCTGGTTTCTCTCGAGTTGTGGCCGGGTCCTCTCGAGTTAGGAAGGGGACCCCAAGGTTTTCAACTATGGCCTCAGGAGCGCCAGTCTTTGTGCGAGTTGCGAGGCGCCTCTGGGCATTCCGCCCCAGTCATCACCGGGTCCTCAGTCCTCTTCTTGTGCTGAAGCCGGTTCCTGAGCTTGCCTCACTCAAGCTGACATAGGTCTTGGTTTTACCCTGTCGCCCCCGCAGGGGAGTCAGACCTCGTCTCGCCTGTAGACCTGCCCGGCCACTTCCCTCCCCAGCTGCAGCAGCAGGGTCCGGCTCCCCGTCGAGCAGACACAGTGATCTGTGGCTTGCCTCGATGTACCAAGGGCTTTCACACATGCCAGTGTGTCTGGAGTTGAGCATCGGGGTGACAGTCGAGGCAGTGCAGGGCAGTGAGGTTGATCTGGAGTGGATGAGGCATGTGGGGGGCTTGGGGAATGGTGGCCCGACCCCTAAGGCTCCTCCTGACTCTCCTGGTGCGAACGCCTCCTCTTGGGATGCGAGGGGACCGCCAGGAACCCTTTCCCGATGGAGCAGGGAATGGGCCCCTCATTGGGAGCTGAGCAGGGGAAAACGGGCCTCCTCTTAATTGACGGCAGGAGCCTCGCAGTTCCTCTCAAGTGGGGACAGGTAGGGTGGGAAACTTCTTGGGTCACACAAGGGTGTCAAGGAGTCTTTCCAGGTCCAAGAGGGAAGGGGGGAATTCCCCTGAGACCCCGCAGGGGACAATGTCCTCACCCCGACTCCAGGGGAGAAGCTTTTGGTTTTTCTTAAGTTGTGGCGGGGTCCTCTCGAGTTTCGACGGGGACCCCAGGGAACCGCCCCTGTGGCCTCAGGAGACGCCAGTCTAGGTACCAGTGGCGAGGCGCATCTAGGTATTCCTACCCAGGCGCCGGGTCCTCTGTCCTCGTCTGGTGCTGAGGCCGCAGTCTGAGCTTGCCTCNGCCTCACCCCGACTCCAGGGGAGAAGCTTTTGGTTTTTCTTAAGTTGTGGCGGGGTCCTCTCGACTTTCAACGGGGACCCCAGGGAACCGCCCCTGTGGCCTCAGGAGACGCCAGTCTAGGTACCAGTGGTGAGGCGCATCTAGGTATTCCTACCCAGGCGCCGGGTCCTCTGTCCTCGTCTGGTGCTGAGGCCGCAGTCTGAGCTTGCCTCATCCATGCTTACATATGTCTTGGGGTTCCCCTGGAGCCCCCACAGGGAAGTCAGGCCTCGTCTCGCCTGGAGACATGGATGGCCGCCTTCCTCCCCAGCTGCAGCAGCAGTGTCCAGCTCCCGTCTAGCGGACACAGGGATCTGTGGCTTGATCTCGAGGTACCCCAGGGCTGTCAGACGTGCCAGTGTGTCAGGAGTCGAGCCTCGGGGTAACAGCCGAGGCAGTGCAGGGCAGTCAGGTTCATTTGGATTGGACGAGCCATTTGCGGGTCTTGGGGAATGGTGGCCCGACCCCTGAGGCTTTTCCCAACTCTCCTGGTGCGAGTGCCTCTTCTTGGGATGCGAGGGGAGCGCCAGGAACCCTTTCCCGAAGGAGCAGGGTAAGGTCGGCCCCTCATCTGGAGCTGAGCAGGGGAAAACAGCGCTCCTCTTGAGTCGCGGAAGGACCCTCAATGTTCCTCTCCAGTGGGGACGGGTGGGGCGGCGAACTTCTTGGGTCGCAGCAAGGGTGTGAAGGAGCCTTTCGAGGTCCAAGACAGAAGGGGTGATTTCCCATGAGACGCCTCAGCGTACAAGGGCCTCACCCCCCCACCCCTGCAGGGGAGAAGCTTCTCATTTTTATCAAGCTGTGGTGGGGTCCTCTCGAGTTGTGACGGGGATCCCAGGTACCCACCCCTATGACGTCAGGAGAGGCCAGTATCTGTGCGAGTTGCGAGGTGGCTCTGGGAATTCCTCCTCAGTCATCGCCGGGTCCTCAGTCCTCTTCTGGTGCTGAGGCTGGAGCCTGAGCTTGCCTAGCACATGCTGACATAGGTCTTGGGGTTCCCCTGGAGACCCCACAGGGGAGTCAGGCTTCGTCTCGCCTGGAGACGTGCATGGAAGCTTTCCTTCCCATCTGCAGCAGCAGATTCCGGCTCCCCGTCGAGCGGACACAGGGATCTGTGGCTTGCCATCGAGGTTCCCCAGTGCTGTAACAGGTGCCAGTGTGTCACGAGTCGAGCCTCAGAGTGAAAGTCGAGGCAGTGCAGGGCAGTCAGTTTCATCTGAAATGTACGAGGCATTTGGGGGTCTTGGGGAATGGTGTCTGGTCCCCTGAGATTCCTCCCAAATCTCCTGCTGTGAGCACCTCCTGTTGGGATGAGAAGGGAATGCCAGGAACCCTTTCCCGACGGAGCTGGGAAAGGGCCCCTCATCTGGAGCTGAGCAGGGGAAAACTGGGCTCCGCTTGAGTCATGGCGGGACCCTCGGGGTGCCTCTCAAGTGGGGACGGGTGGGATGGGGACCTTCTTGAGTCACAGCAAGGGTGTGAATGAGCCTTTCGAGATCCAAGAGGGAAGGGGTGATTTCCCCGAGACACTACAGTGGACAAGGTCCTCAATGCGCCTGCAGGGGAGAAGCTTCTGATTTTTCTCGAGTTTTGGGGGGGTACCCTCCAGTTACGATGGAGACACCAGGGACCCTCCCCTGGCCTCACAAGAGGCCAGTCTCCAAGCGAGTTGAGAGGCGAATCTGGGGATTCCTCTAGTCGTCACCAGGTCCTCCTCTGGTGCTGAGGCCGGAGCCTGAGCTTGCCTCGCCTGTGCTGACATAGGTCTTGGGGTTCCCCTGGAGCCCCCACAGGAGAGTCAGGCCTCATCTCTCCTCGAGACCTGTACTGCCGCTTGTCGCCCCAGTGCAGCAGCAGGGACAGGCTCTTCATTCAGCGGACACAGGGATCGGTGGCTTCCCCTCGAGGTACCCCAGGGCTGTCACACGTGCCAGTGTGTCGGAAGTCGAGCCTCGGCGTGACAGTCGAGGCAGTGCAGGGCAGTCAGGTGCATCTGGAGTGAACGAGGCATTTGGGGGTCTTGGGGAATTGTGGCCCGACCCCTGAGGCTCCTCCTGACTCTCCTGGTTCGAGCGCCTCCTCTTGGGATGAGAAGGGAGCGCTGGGAAACCTTTCCCGACGGAGCACGGAAAGGGCCCCTCATCTGGAGCTGAGCAGTGGAAAACGGGGCTCCTCTTGTTTTGCAGCGGTACCCTCGGGGTTCCTCTCGAGTGGGACTGGTGGGGCGAGGAACTTCTTGGGTCACAGCAAGGGGGGGAAGGAGCCTTCCGAGTTCCAAGAGGGAAAGGGTGATTTCTCTCGAGATGGCGCAGCTAGGCTTATGACTGATTGATTCATTGAAATGCTGAGGGGCTTATGCAGACGAGCTCCGGAATGCTAGGCTTATGACTCATTGATAGAAATGGTGAGGGGCTTATGCAGACGGGCCCCAGAAGCCCTAAGCTTATGATTGACTCTTTGATTGAAATGGGGAGGGGCTTATGCAGACGGGCCCCAGAAGCACTAGGCTTATGACTGACTGATTGATTGAAATTATGAGGCTTTATGCAGACGGGCCCCAGAAGCACTATGCTTATGACTGACTGATTGACTGACTGATTGATTGAAATGGTGAGGGGCTTATGCAGACAGGCCCCAGAAGCGCTAGGCTTATGACTGACTGACTGACTGATTGATTGAAATGGTGAGGGGCTTATGCAGACGGGCCCCAGAAGTGCTAGGCTTATGACTGACTGACTGATTGATTGAAATGGTGAGGGGCTTATGCAGACGGGCCCCAGAAGCGCTAGGCTTATGACTGACTGATCGAAATGGTGAGGAGCTTAGGCAGAATGAGTTTGGAAATTTACCTTCCTCTGCAATTTTCTGGAAGAGTTTGAATTGGATAGGTGTTAGCTCTTCTCTATATTTTTGGTAGAATTCAGCTGTGAAGCAATCTGGACCTGGACTTTGTTTGCTGGAAGATTTCTGATTACAGTTTCAATTTCGATGCTTGTGATGCATCTGTTAAGATTTTCTATTTCTTTCTGGATCAGTTTTGGATGGAAAGTTATTTTTCTAAGAATTTGTCTGGTTTTTCCACGTTGTCCACTTTATTGGCATATGATTGCTGATAGTTTGGGGACCTAACAAATGCTATGATAGGCTTCTGGGACTAGGGTGGGCCTCATGGGAAAAGCTGAGTCATTGCCCAGTGAGGTCATCCCCGCGGATGCCAGGACTTGTCCAATCAGCATACTCCCCGCAATCTGATTTGAGTCAATCAGGACGTAAAAGACATCCCCCAAGGAAGCCCGCACACACGAAAGACCAGTCAATTAGTAAATAACAGAAAACCCCTGCAGCCAATAAAGATTAGCAAATTAGTAAACAACAGGAAACCCCTGCAGCCAATAAAGATTAGCCAATTAGTAAATACCAGGAAAACCCCTGCAGCCAATCCGCCCTTGCCAACTCTCTGTCTTTGTTCTAAACTGATAAATACTGCTGTAATTCTGGGCTCAGCGCTCTTGCTCCACTCCACTATGTTGGATGTGGTGGGGGGCCCTAGCTCGAGCTAGAAATAAAAACCTTTCATGCTTTTGCATTGCTGTGGACGTCTTATTCTCTCAGTTTTGTGGACTCGGACTCTGGGCATAACAATAGTAGTCTCTTATGATCCTTTGTATTTCTGTGTTGTCTGTTGTGATCTCTCCATTTTCATTTCTAATTTTACTGATTTGATTTTTCTCCCTTTGTTTCTTGATTAGTCTGGCTAATGGTTTGTCAATTTTATTTATCCTTTCAAAGAACCAGCTGTTGGCTTTGTAGATTTTTGCTATGGTCTCTTTTGTTTCTTTTGCATTTATTTCTCCCCTAATTTTTAAGATTTCTTTCCTCTACTAACCCTGGGGTTCTCCATTTCTTCCTTTTCTAGTTGCTTTAGGTTTAGAGTTATTTATTTCACTTTTTTCTTGTTTCTTGAGGTATGCTTGTATTACTATGAACTTTCCCCTTAGCACTGCTCTTACGGTGTTCCCCAGGTTTTGGGTTGTTGTGTTTTCATTTTCATTCATTTCTATGCATATTTTGATTTCTGTTTTGATTTCTTCTGTGATTTGTTGGTTATTCAGCAGCGTTTTGTTCAGCCTCCTTATGTTGGATTTTTAATAGTTTTTCTCCTGTAATTGAGATCTAATCTTACTGCATTATGGTCAGAAAAGATGCTTGGAATGATTTCAGTTTGTTTGTTTTTTTTTTTTTAATTTACCAAGGCTAGATTTATGTCCCAGGATGTGATCTATCCTGAAGAAGGTTCAGTGAGCACTTGAGAAAATAGGTGAAATTCACTGTTTTGGGGTGAAATGTCCTATAGATATCAATTAGGTCTAACTGGTCTATTGTATCATTTAAAGTTTGTGTTTCTTTGTTAATTTTATGTTTAGTTGATCTATCCATAGGTGTGAGTGGGGTATTAAAGTCTCTCACTATTATTGTGTTATTGTTAATTCTCCCTTTCATACTTGGTAGCATTTGTCTTACATATTGTGGTGCTCCTATGTTGGATGCATATGTATTTATAATTGTTATATCTTCTTCTTGGATTGATCCTTTGATCATTATGTAGTGTCCTTCTTTGTCTCTTTTCACAGCCTTTGTTTTAATGTCTATTTTATCAGATATGAGTATTGCTACTCCTGCTTTATTTTGGTCTCTATTTGTGTGGAATATCTTTTTCCAGTCCTTCACTTTCAGTCTGTATGTGTCCCTTGTTTTGAGGTGGGTCTCTTGTAGGCAGCACATATAGGGGTCTTGTTTTTGTGTCCATGTCGTCAGTCTTTGTCTTTTGGTTGGGGCATTCAACCCATTTACACTTAAGGTAATTATGATAAGTATGATCCAGTTGCCATTTACTTTATTGTTTTGGGTTCTGGTTTATATACCCTTTTTATGTTTCCTGTCTAGAGACTATCCTTTAGCATTTGTTGGAGAGCTGGTGTGGTGGTACTGAATTCTCTCAGCTTTTGCTTGTCTGGAAAGCTTTTGATTTCTCCTTCATATTTGAATGATTTCTTTGCTGGGTACAGTAATCTGGGCTGTATGTTCTTTTCTTTCATGACTTTATGTCTTGCCATTCTCTCCTGGCCTGAAGAGTATCTATTGAAAGATCAGCAGTTATTCTTATGGGAATCCCCTTGTGTGTTATTTGTTGTTTTTCCCTTGCTATTTTTAATATTTATCTGTTCTTTTTGTCTTTGTTAATTTGATTAATATGTGTCTTGGGGTGTTTTGCCTTGGGTTTATTCTGTTTAGGACTCTCTTGGTCTCTCTTGGACTTGGGTGATTATTTCCTTTCCCATTTTAGGGAAGTTTTAAACTATTATCTCCTCAAGTATTTTCTCATGGTCTTTCTTTTTGTCTTCTTCTTCTGGGACTCCTATAATTCAAATGTTAGAGCGTTTCATATTGTCCTGGAGGTCTCTGAGATTGTCCTCATTTCTTTTAATTTGTTTTTCTTCTTTCCTCTCTGATTCATTTATTTCTACCATTCTATCTTCTACTTCACTAATCCTATCTTCTCCCTCCATTATTCTACTATTTATTGCCTCCAGAATGTTTTTGATCTTATTTATTGCATTATTGATTATATATTGACTCTTTCTTATTTCTTCTAGGTCCTTGTTAAACCTTTCTTACATCTTCTCAGTCCTTGTCTCCAGGCTATTTATTTGTGATTTCATTTTTATTTCAAGATTTTTGATCATTTTCACTATCATTATTTGGAATTCTTTATCAGGTAGATTCCCTATCTCTTCCTCTTTGGTTTGGTGGGCATTTTTCCTGTTCCTTTACCTGCTGGGTATTCCTCTGTCTCTTGATCTTGTTTATATTGCTGCATTTGGGGTGGCCTTTCTGTATTCTGGCAGTTTATGGAGTTCTTTTCATTGTGGAGTTTCCTCACTGTGGGTGGGGTTGTATCAGTGGCTTGTCAAGGTTTTTTGGTTAGGGAAGCTTGTGTCGTTGTTTTGGTGGGTGGAGCTGGATTTCTTCTCTGTGGAGTGCAATGAAGTGTGCAGTTATGAGTTATGAGATGTCAATGGTTTTTGGAGTAATTTTGGGCAGCCTGTATACTGAAGCTCAGGGCTGTGTTTCTGTGTTGCTGGAGAATTTGTGTGATATGTCTTGCTCTGGAACTTGTTGGCCCTTGCATGGTGCTTGGTTTCAGTGTAGGTGTGGAGACATTTGATGAGCTCCTATCAAGTAATATTCCCTGGATTCAGGAGTTCTCAGGATTAGGACTTAAGCCTCCTGCTTCTGGTTTACAGTCTTATTTTTACAGTAGTCTCAAGACTTCTCCTTCTATACAGCACCATTTATATAACATCTAGGTTAAAGA
>SJYW01050704.1:10865-35495 GCA_006410735.1 Raphicerus campestris
AAAAAAAAAAAAAAGGAAATTCTAACAGTAAAAAGTGTAAGTGAAAAAAAACTCTCTTCTTTTTTAAAGTTAATTTATTGGAATACAGTTGCTTTACAATATTGTGTTAGTTTCCACACTGTAGGAAAGTTAATTAACTATACATGTACGTAAGTCTCCTCTTCTTTTTTGGATTTATTTCCCATTTAGGTCACCAAGGAGCATTGAGTAGAGTTCCCTGTGCTATATGGTAGGTTTTCATTAGTTGTCTATTTTATGCATAGTATCATGGCATCTCTTCTTGAGAAACTCAGGAGCTCAACCATTGTAGCAGACAGCTGACCACAGCACTCCCTACTTGCCCTTTCATGCTCTCGACATAATGAGTTTTTCCTTTAAAATAAAACAATTATACTCTTAAAAGCAAAACACAGAATGATGGCTACCGGGGTTAAGGGACAACAGGAAATGAGAAATTGCTAATGAATAGGTATAAAGTTTCACAAATGCGGTAAAACATTATGTTCATAGTTAATATTATCTTGTACACTTAAAACTTTGTTTAGAGAGTAGATCTCATGTGAAGTTTTATTACCACAATAAAATTAAAATTAGAATTTAAAATAATCAGAAGACACAGAAAAGTCTGCAGAATTGAAATACTTTGGATTTCAAAATTTCAGTAGTTAGCAAATATCAAATATTCCAAAAATTCATCTTTATATATGATGACTTCATTAAAACCTATCACCTACATAGTCTCTAAACATTTACTAATCTTTAAACAAGCTAAACACTAAACAAATTTCTCACTGTTAATTTCTTTTCAGGCAAATAACCTTCAGTTCAGTTCAGTCACTCAGTTGTGCCTGACTCTTTGAGACTCCATGCTCAGACTAGGAAATATATTCAGTTAAAATGATATCATATACCCAAATCTTACTACTCCTTAAACTGTATCACAGTCCATTCTTCTCAGCAGAGATGTGGGTGACCAGACTGATCTTTGATGAATATTTAGGGTGTTTGAACACATATTTGACCAACTGTAATAGAGCTCTGTAATAGAGAGGAGGGTGAGGCTTCCACATGTTTTCAGGTTGATCTTAAACTTAGGACATTTTTGTTGTTGTATAATTGGTTGTGGACTTAATTCAAACTATGCTCATCTGCTCAGTATTGATGCCTTTGTTCTTGTAGTACATCCAGTATTTCACTTTGCTAAAGCTTCATATTGCTTTGAATCCCTATTCATAAAAGAATGCGATATCTTTAGATACAAAGGCACACATCCGCTTTACTAGCCCCTAAATATTATTGTCAGAATTTCTGATTCTTAATATCAACCTCATGTTTATGTGTAAACAAAGATTAGTGATGATGAATGTATCGGTAGTGTGTCTGTCACAGTCAGCCTCCACAGTCATGCTTTCCTGTCTTTTGTCTCCCCTAGACCTTCCTCCCAGGAACATGAGAAACCACACAGAGCTGAGTGAGTTCATCCTACTGGGAATACCTCAGACAGAGGGACTGGAGACTGTGCTCCTTGTCATCTTCTCCTTTATTTATCCCTTCACCTTGCTGGGAAATTTTCTCATCCTTTTAGCAATTGTCTCCTCTTCGACCCTTCACACTCCCATGTACTTCTTCTTGGGACTCCTATCAATTTTGGACATGCTGTTCCCCTCTGTACTCTGTCCCAAGATGCTATTCTACCTCTCTGGCCAGAGCCGAGCCATTTCTTATAAGGGATGTGCTGTTCAGCTCTTCTTTTATCATTTCCTGGGTTCTACGGAAGGCTGCCTCTATTCTGTGATGGCTTATGATCGCTTTGTTGCCATCTGTCACCCACTGAGGTATATGCTCATCATGAGACCTGGAGTCTGTGTTGTTTTGGTCGTGGCAGTCTGGTTGGTGGGTTGTCTTCAGGCCACTATCCTGACATCCTTTACCTTTCAGCTACTCTACTGTGGCCCCAATAGAGTGGACCACTTCTTCTGTGACATTCCTGCTGTCTTACCCCTGGCTTGTGCTGACAGCTCCTTTGCCCAGGGTGTAGCTTCCACTAGTGTTGGCTTTCTGGCTTTAATGCTTTGGTTGAGTATTTGTGCCTCCTACACACGCATTGGGATTGCCATTTTGAAGATCCGTTCTGCAGAGGGCAGGCAGAAAGCTTTCTCTACCTGCAGTGCCCACCTCACTGCCATTCTCTGTGCCTTTGGACCTATAATCATTGTTTATCTGCAGCCCACACCCAACCCCTTGCTAGATGCCATGGTGCAACTATTAAATAATACTGTCTCACCCATGCTGAACTCGTTAATCTATTCCTTAAGGAACAAAGAAGTGAAAAGTTCCCTAAAAAGGATTTTCCACAATGTAGTATTTACTGTTCTGCACTAAATTAAAGGTTTTATAATGGATTTTAAAATGTATTGACTCTTTTATTTTATTATTTTTACTCAATCAAATGAGGAATTAGATAAATAATCCAATAATATCAATGGAAAATGCTTTCTCTAAAGCATTAAATTTGCCTAATAAGCTTTTCTATTTTTGTGCATAATTATAAACCCTGAGGCCCCATAAGTAATTTCATAATTCATTCTATTCTCAGTGCACTAATCCAGGGGAAGGAATCCAAGGGAAATTGCAAGAAGCTTGAGACAGATTTCTTATAATAGCCAATTTTGCCTGATTGGATCTATGGCAATCCAAAATTATCCTTCAATAGCCATCTCTGTGTCAAATTAGTTTTTCTCACTTCACTTAGAATGCAATCATTCCTCGGTTCTACCTATACAAATTTCAGTTTGTCCATGTTGCTAACAGTAGCATTAATCACAATTGCTAGACCATGATCTATGATGAATATTCCACAGATACCATCTTATGTAATCTTCATATCACCCCCATAAAGGAGTTTCAATTAAAAAAAAAAGAACTTTGAGGATTAGAAGCTTCAAATAATGGAGCCAAGTTTGCATATTAAGTGGCAAATCAGACCTCACATTCAGATCTTGTTAATTAAATAGCTCTTACTCTTAATCCCTCTACCACATGGCTGCCCTGAAGGACCTGCATGGCAAGTTATTCAAACTCACTATCTCTTTCCAGAGCTCATGATACACAGAGAGTATTCAATAAATAACTAGTAAAATATGTATGAACATAGGTCATGTTTATATTTTGACTTTATTATTATCTCCATTAATTCTGTGCCATGACTCATTGTACCCATCTGTACAAGGTGGCATTGAGATCTAGAAATAAGTATCTTGCCATTCGTAACACATTTAATTACAGCACAGCCAGGTCTAGCCCAGGCCCTCTTAACTCCTATTGTCATTTTTTTCCTACTTTACCATACTGACAACATCCCAGATTACTCTTTAGTGTGAAAGGGTTGGGTAAGCCTTCCTGTTCAGTGTTGTTTGAAGAGATGTCCTGATTACTGGGTTCAATGACCAGGCTTATCCTGTTCTCCCACCAAGACATTTTCCAAATTGGCTTCCAGTGATACTCAAGTTGGTCATTATTTCTCAATTTTCTCCAGAATTCAGGGAGAAAGACAGAGCAATATTTACTGTCCTTAGCTTTTATGACACTTTATTAATTTGTAGTTATTTTGTATTCCATTTTTATTCCCCAAAGTTTCCATTCTACCTGAAACCATTAAAAACAAAACAAAAAATACACCCCCAAATTAAATACACTGTAGCCTTTACAAAAGGCATGAGACAAAAAGGACAAAATGAAACCTAGACAATGGTTTGATGGGCAGTGTGAGAGTTCCACCGCCCTTCCTAACCTGAACAGTAAAATCTAACATCACAATAAAAATTCCTATGCTTTGGGGATGTATCCTAGACAATATGCTGCATTTAAGCAATTCTACTATAGTTTGATGTCCTATTAATGCTGGATATTGGTGGAAACCCCACATGCTATGATATCTGATAAAGCCTGGATATTGATTATGGGCAGATACTTATAGATTTTTTTTCTATGCAATGGAAAATTCCATCATTTTTGTCTTATTCACTGTTATACCCATAGGACGTGGCCCAGTGATCTAGTAGGCACTGTGGGTGGGTTTGTTGCATGAATAAATGGATACTGCTTAGACTTTCAAATTAAGTGTAATTACCTATTCATTTACATAAAACAGAGACATGAGTGAAATAATTAAGATAGGTAAAAACCACATTCACTAATTTAAGTATATATTCTCATTAAAGTTGAAGATGTATGAAAGCTGAATATGTATGAACTCCAACCACTTGCTGCCTCCTTCTAATAATTACTACTTAGCACTGAAAAAAAAATCAAAGCTGTTTAAATCTTTCCTATATGTGAAGTTTTAGTACAGCACCCAACATAAAATTTTATTTAAATAATGTGTACCCACACATGCATACACTGCTTTTTAATATCGTACTCTATCAACAGTAACAGCAAATATCTTGATTAAAAAGGAGATCAAGGACTTAAAGAGACATTTCTCCAAAAAAGACACACAAACGGTCAATAAGCATATGAAAAGATGCTCAATCTCTAGCTAGAGAAATTCAAATCAAATTCATGAGAAATCACCTCATACCCATTAGAATGGCTCTTACTGAAAAAAAAGAGGGAAAGATANAGAGACATTTCTCCAAAAAAGACACACAAACGGTCAATAAGCATATGAAAAGATGCTCAATCTCTAGCTAGAGAAATTCAAATCAAATTCATGAGAAATCACCTCATACCCATTAGAATGGCTCTTACTGAAAAAAAAGAGGGAAAGATAAGAAATGTGAAGAAGTTGGAACCACTGTGCATTATTGGTGGGGATATAAAGTGGTGCAACCACTATGGAAAGCAGTATGGTGGTTCCTCAAAAAATTTAAAAATAAAATTGCCCTGTGATTTAGCAATTTTCCTTCTGAATTATGTCCAAAAGGGTCTTAATAGATATTTGTAGCATGCTCCTCATCATGGCATTATTCACAATAGGCAGGAGGTGGAAGCAATTCAGATGTCCATTANTGCTAACTGCAGAGGAGGAAAGAGAATTTTGAAAGTGAATCTAAGGTAATTTGTGAAATTTGCACTTTTTCTGATCACATGTTTGGAACAAGCACCTTTGTGAATTTGATTCTTGAGCTAGAAACAAAAAAAGTTCAGGTAATGGAGAATTTGTACACTACTAACCTACAAAATATCTTTTAATTCTGCCAGATATTTACATAATACTCTGCTGAATGTCTGATTAACATTTTTCCTGACCTGTGTATTTTTCTTTGCTATTTTTAAAAAAGCTTAATTTTTTTAGATGAGTTTTTGGTTTACAGTACAGATTTCTCTATACTCTAGGCCTGTACACATACACAGCCTGTCCCATTATCAAACATCCCCACCAAGAGGGTACATGTGTTATAAATGATAAATCTACCCTGACACATCATAATTACCGGAAACCCATAGTTTACTTTGGGTCCACTTTCATGTTGTCCATTCAGTGGATTTGAACAAATATATAATAGCATCTACCTATCATTCCATACAATGTATTTTCACTGACCTAAAAGTCCTTTGTGGTCCACCTATCCGTCCCCTGCCAACCAGTAATCTTTTTACTGTCTCCAGAATGTCATATGGTTGGAATAATAGAGGTTGTAGCTCTTTCAGATAGACTTCTTTCACTTAGTAATAGCCTTATTATTCCTTCATGTCTTTGCATAGCATTGATGGCTCATTTCTTTTTAGCACTTAATGATGTTCCATTGTCTGGGTGTACCATAGTTTATCTACTCACCTACTGAAGGACATCTTGGCTGCTTCCAAGTTTTGGCAATTATGAATAAAGTTTATATAAACATCAATGTGCAGACTTTTGTATTAATATATGTTTTCAACTCCTTTGCTTAAAGACAAGGACCATGGCTGCTAGAACATGGTAAGAATATATTGAGATTCATAAGAAACTGCCAAACTGTCTTACAAAGTGACTGCGCCATTTCACATGTCTACCAGAAATGAGAGTTCCTGTTACTTCACATTCTCACTAGTATTTGGTATTGTCAGCATTTTAGATTTGGGGCATTCTAGGTTTGTAGTGTTATCTATTTGTTTTAATTTGTATTTCCCTGATGACATAATGTGGAACATCCTTTTATGTCCTTATTTTCCAGCTGCATATTTATCTTCTTTGGTGAGGTATCTGTTAAGGTCTTTGGGCTAATTTTTAGTTGGGTTGTTGGTTTTCTTATCACTGAATTTTTAAGTGTTCTTCATAACATTAGTCGTTTGTCAGATGTTGTCTTTTGCAAAATATTTTCTCATATGATATTATACATGTTTCAATGCCATTCTACCAAATCATCCCACCCCCTCCTTCTCCCAGAGTCCAAAAGACTGTTCTATACATCTGTGTAAGCAAAATCAATACAATATTGTAAGGTAATTAGCCTGCAATTAAAATAAATAAATTTTAATTAAAAAAATATTTTCTCTCATTCTGTAGCTTATCTTATTCTGTTAGCTGTGTCTTTGGCAAAACAAGTTTTTTTTTCTTAAATTTTAATGAAGTTCAGTGTATCAGTTATTTCTCTTATGAATTGTACCTTTGGTGCTATATCGAAAAAACTCATTGCCATATCCAAGATCATTTAGATTTTCTCCTTAATTATCATCTAGGAGTTCAGTAGTTTCGCATTTCACATTCAGGTTTGTTAGTCATTTGGAGTTAATTTTTGTGGAGGGTGTAAGGTCTATGTCTAGATACATTGTATGTGTGTGCGTGTGTGCCTGTGTGTGTGTGTTTGTGTGTGTGTGTGTGTGTGTGTGTGTGTGTGTGAGAGAGAGAGAGAGAGAGAGAGAGAGAGATGTTCTGTTGTTACGGAATGATTAGTTTTAAAAGAGTACCTTTTCTCATTGCATTGCATTTCCTTTGCTCTTTTATCAAAGATCAGTTGACTGTGTTTATTCCACTTTTTTTGAAACCTTGCAGATCCCTTTTCAAGTCCATTTCTAATTATATCTTCATCACATCTTCAATGCTTTTAACATTACCATTGTCTTATATGCATGAGGTTAGTCTTTAATATTGGACATTTACTACTAAGTGCCAAGCACTGGGCAAGGAATTTTATTTTTGTTATCTCATTCAATCCTCACAAAGACTTTATGAGGCAGACAGTATGATTACCCACTGTTCTTCTGTTTAAGAGTTGAGGCTCAGATAGGTTAAGTGAGTTTCTTATGGCCCAGAGGTAGAAAATGGTAGAGTCAGGGTCAGAGTTAGAAACCAGTTTTCTAATAGGGTAAGTTCTTTAGGGGATAACATTTTATTTTATTCATCTTTATATTTCTAGTAGGTGGATAGAAAATTAATGTTTGTGAGATTAAATTGATTGTTGAGGCTTAAACTCAACGTGTAAAGTATATTTGGGGCTGGAAAGGAGTTTTTTGCTTCCTGTTTATATTTTTGCCAGAATCACACTCTATTCAAACATTTTGTGCAGGACAAGCTTTATACAGGGCCCTGGTCTATAGATTGATTTCAAGATTATTCTGAAGAGCTCCTATTTCTCCACTTTTTCATTCGTTGCCATAAATTCTTATTGAGCTTTTTTTTCCTGTACAGCTATAAGCTTTTTTTCTTATAAAATTGAAACAATGTAGGAAATAGTAAGAGATTAGCAATTTATAAATTAATATTAATAGATCTATCAGATTATTTCCTATGAACAATTGATCACAGGTAGAGAAAAATCAGTTATATCCAAGTGACAACATGTGGAGGGCTGACATAAAATTTGATTCAAAGGAACAGAAGAAGATATTGGGCCTTCAGAAGAAATAATTGAGGATTTTTAGGCTTATCTGACTGACATTAATTAATGAAGTTAAAAAATAATAATGTCATTGAAACTTACATGTATGAGATCTGTGGTATACAAATAAAGTCTTCTTGAGGAGGGGTATATTTCTGGTGGGATGCAATAATTATTTCTGTTACTTACACGAGGCTTTCTTCTAGACTCAGTGTAATTGCTGTGTGTGTGTGTATGAGCATGTTATAAATATGAATTGTATATCTTTTCTTGAATGTAAATGTTAAACAATGGAAAACACTATTGCTGAAAGTAAAAATAAGTAGGTAAGTGAATATCATTTCTGTTTAGGTTCACATTTTTATATGCATATACTTGGATAGTTGGTCTATTGCTTTGCTGTGCTTAGTCACCCAGTTGTGTCTGACTCTTTGTGACCCCGTGGACTGTAGCCCACCAACTTCCTTTTTCTTTGGGATTCTCTAGGCAAGAATGCTGGAGTTGGTTGCCATGCACTTCTTCAGGGAATCTTCCCAGCCCAGGGATCATACTCAAGTCTCCAACATTGCAGGCTGATTCTTTACCAGCTGAGCCACCTGGGAACCCCAAGAATACTGGAGTGGGTAGCCTATCCCTTCTTCAGGGGATCTTCCCAACCCCTGAATCAAACCAGGGCCTCCTGATTTGCAGACAAATTCTTTACCAGCTGAGCCACCAGAGAAGCCCAGTTGGTCTATTAAGCAACTAATTATGATTTAGCTTATAATACAAAACAAGTTTACCACCTGATGCCAAATTTTCCTTGGAGAAGATGCTTCTGTAATATACCAGTTTGTGTGACAATAAACTAGATTGGGAGAGACTATCTGAAATCTATAATAAGAGTTGATTACTCCGAGGTTTACCAACTATAGAGATAAATTATTCTATGTAATTTTGCACGTGAAAAATACTGAGGCCAGATGCTACACATTACTTAGTTGCATGCCCAGATTTACTACTGGTTTCCTTTTCCTCTTTGACCTTTCTTTGCTCACAGTCACTGCTTGAGAAATAACTCTTCTAGGAAGATATTTTCTCAGTTATCTGTGGTCTTATATCATGAATGCTTTGATTTTCCAGGACTGCCTGGTGCACAGACATGCAGAACTACACTTCCATGTCAGAGTTCATATTGTTGGAAATTCCTAACACTGGAGGGCAGGAGAAATTGCTATTTGTCTTGTTTTTGATGTTCTATCTCTTCACTTTACTGGGAAACCTGCTCATCTTCCTTGCTATTCTGGTTTCTTCCAACCTCCACACCCCCATGTATTTCTTCCTGGGTAACCTGTCAGTGTTTGACATATTTTTCCCTTCAGTGAGTTCCCCCCAAATGATGCTCTACCTACTGGGGCAAAGCCGGACCATCTCTTACCAGGGCTGTGCCTCCCAGCTCTTCTTTTAACACTTTCTGGGTGGTACTGAGTGTTTCCTGTACACTGTGATGGCCTATGACCGATTTGTGGCTATTTGTCACCCTTTGCGATACATGGTTATCATGAACCCAGCGTGTATACCAGCTTGACAGAGGACTCTTGGCTGGGTGGCTGCCTACATGGAAGTATCCTCACATTTCTTGTCGTTAAGTCACCCTACTGTGGCCCCAATGAGGTGGACAGTTTCTTCTGTGACATCCCAGTGGTGCTACCCCTGGCCTGTGCAGACACCTCTCTAGTTCAGATGGTAAGCTTCACTAATGTGGGATTTTGTGACTCTTACATGCCTTATCCTTATCCTTACTTTCTATGCTCATGTCGTCCTTTCCATTTTCAAAATCAGATCCTCTGAAGGCAGGTGCCAACCTTTATCAACCTGCAGTGCCCACCTGATTTCAATCATCTTGTTCTATGGGCCTGTGATGCTCGTCTATCTTCGGCCTGCTTCCAGCCCCTGGCTAGACTCTGTTATCCAAATGTTAACTAATATTGTCACCCCTTTCCTTAATCCTTTGATTTACACCTTGAGAAACAAGGATGTGAAGCTGGCTTTGAGGAAAGTATTAACTCAAGTGGTCCATGTTCTGGGACATAAGGTATGCTGGCAGTTCCTTTCTGAAATTCTTTGAAGAGTTGCTTCAGATACACTACTTGTACAACAGGATTACTGCTGAAATAGTGAGCTGGGTGAAGATGCTATGTGACATCTCTTGGGAGTCCTAAGTCATGTGGTCGGGATTGGTGGACTGAGCCACCATGTAATGCTTCATGGAAGCTTTTCAAATTAACTCAGCCTTTCTCTGTTTTAATTTGCCAAAACAGTGTATCTTTTCTGCTTTACACAGTCTGTTCTTGTTGGAACTGTGTTTTGACTGATTACCATAAAGAAGCAAGGTTCTGGAGAACACGGACTGGCTTCCTTCCTTCTTTCCCCCAATATATGCCATACTCTATCTTCTTACAATCTCTTTCTGTCCATTTAATAAAACCAGGTAAACAAAGTATGAAATTTTTAAAGTAGAATTGCACAGTTTGGTAAATTTAAATTTAAACTTGGTTTATAACTTCTATGGCTTTAATCATGTCTTCTCAGTACAAAACAATCCCATTTGAAGCTTTATGCTTTTGTCCGTCAGAGGAAAGTCTCTCTGAGCCAGCATTCTCTATTCATTATAGGTTTGGTGCATTTCCTGAAAATCTAATAGATCTGTAATTAAAATTGAACCACTAAGAATACAACTTACTTGTTTTTGAATCTTTCAACATTTAAATTTTAACCTTTAATCAAATGAGTTTCAGGTTGCTTATCTATTTAGATTTATCCACTCAAACACCTAGAATAAGAGCTAACACTTAAAATAGTCCAATGTATATGATATACTTTACATGTATTGACTAATTTAACTCACCTAAGACATAGATATGTATGTCTTAAAACCATAAGACATAGATACGTAGACATACATATCCTCCTTTCATAGGTGAAGTAACTAAGGCCAGAGAAGTTTTTACTCCCACACAGTCTGAATCTAGAACTGAATGGTTACTAGCTTATAAAAAGAACTGAACAATCACAAATTCTATATAATTATAGCTATCCTTACATCTTGCTTTCTGAATATTATTTGCTGTTCTATTTTTCATATACAGACAGAAAAGAACACACATTTCATGACTCCATTTGTAAAAAATATCCCCAAAGGGCTAAAGTAGATTAATGGTTGCCTAGAGCTTGGAGTCAGAGAAGGCAATGGCACCCGACTCCAGTACTCTTTCCTCGAGAATCCCATGGATAGAGGAGCCTGGTAGGCTACAGTCCATGGAGTTGCTAAGAGTCAGACATGACTGAGCGACTTCACTTTCACTTTTCATTTTCATGCATTGGAGAAGGAAATGGCACCCCACTCCAGTATTCTTGCCTGGAGAATCCCAGGGACAGAGGAGTCTGTTGGGCTGCTGTCTATGGGGTCGCACAGAGTCGGACATGACTGATNGCTAAAGTAGATTAATGGTTGCCTAGAGCTTGGAGTCAGAGAAGGCAATGGCACCCCACTCCAGTACTCTTTCCTCGAGAATCCCATGGATGGAGGAGCCTGGTAGGCTACAGTCCATGGAGTTGCTAAGAGTCAGACATGACTGAGCAACTTCACTTTCACTTTTCATTTTCATGCATTGGAGAAGGAAATGGCACCCCACTCCAGAGATGTGTATAAGAGACAGNCCTCGAGAATCCCATGGATAGAGGAGCCTGGTAGGCTACAGTCCATGGAGTTGCTAAGAGTCAGACATGACTGAGCGACTTCACTTTCACTTTTCATTTTCATGCATTGGAGAAGGAAATGGCACCCCACTCCAGTGTTCTTGCCTGGAGAATCCCAGGGACAGAGGAGTCTGTTGGGCTGCTGTCTATGGGGTCGCACAGAGTCGGACATGACTGATGCGACTTAGCAGCAGCAGCAGCAGCAGAGCTTGGAGTGGGGATGGAAATGATTATAAACGGACTTTTTTTCTTTTATTATAAGGGAAATATTTAAAAATTAGATCGTGATTATAGTTGTACAATTTTATAAATACATATTCTTTGTAAATATATTCTTATTGAGTTGTACACATAAAATATGTATTTTATGGTATACAGATTATATCTCAATAAACTTGTTAAAATATTAAAAAAATCAATGCTAGTCAAAAAGCTTTAATGTTTCATGATTATCTGACTTAACATCTTTATTTTGAAAACAAAGCTAATGAATAAGAAAATGAGTAGTAATATATGACTATAATGTATTTACTTTTAAAATTAAGACTCAAATCACTTATTCCACTATGTTAGAAGTGACCAAAAGCTTTAAATGCAGGCAGACCAAAGTTCTGTGATTGACTTTTGGAGTTAACTTTGGCAATTATTTAAACTTTTTGAGTGTTGTTTTATCTTTAAAAAGAAAATAATATCTACTCATAGGGTTGATGCCAGAATAAAATAAAGGGGCCTTGAAGAGTTCGGTTAAAAAAAAATAGGAGATTCACAGTAAAATGTAATGATAATTTCAAAACCATGGAGAAAGAAGACTCTTCTGAATTCATTAGCATTAAAAAAAAATGATGATTAGAAAGCTGTAAATCCTTAAACCATTTTAGTGCATTTTGTATTATACCAAAGTGGTTTTAGCTATAACAATTTTCTATTAGAAAAGTTTATTGGCATATAGTTGCTTTACAATGTTGTGTGAGTTTCTGCTTTACAACAAAATGAACCACCTATATATATATGTATATCCCCTCCCTCTTGAGACTCCATCGCACTCCCATCCCACCCCCCAGGTCATCACAGAGCACTGAGCTGAGCTCCCTGTGCTGTACAGCACTTTCCTACTTGCTATCTGTTTGGCACATGGTAGTGTGTATACGTCAGTCCTAATCTCCCTGTTTGTTCTCCCTCTCCTTCTGACCCCAACCCATGTCCGCAAGACTTCTCTAGACCCGCGTCTCTGTTATTGCCCTACAAAGAAGTTCAACAGGACCATTTTTTCTAGATTTCATGTATATGGATTAATATATGATATTTGTTTTTCTCCTTCTGGCTTACTTTACTCTGTATGCCAGACTCTAGGGCTTTTCAGGTGGCACTAGTGGTAAAGAACCTGCCTGCCAATGCAGGAGACATAAGGGACATGGGTTTGATCCCTGGGTCAGGAAGATCCCCTGGAGAAGGAAATGGCAACCCACTCCAGTACTCTTGCCTGAGAAATCACATGGACAGAAGAAGGTGGCAGGCTACAGTCCATGGGGTTGCCAAGAATCAGACACAACCGAAACTACTTAGCCCAGCACAGGTCATCCACAACACTGCAAGTGACCCAATTTCATTGTTTTCTGTGGCTCAGTATAGTCCATGTATGTATGTACTACCTCTTCCACATGCTTGTTTCATTGAGCAGCCAGTAAAAATAACGTGTTCACAGCCCTACCTACTTTTATCTTTTTCTGCTTGGATTCTTTCTCTACACAGCAGTCAGCAGACTGATTCTTAAAATGTTAAGTTGAATCAAGTTACAGTAGTTAAAGCATTCTGAGAGAAACACAAGTAGTGATCTTTAACAAGAATAAAGAAATGAAAAAATAAACAAATGGATTTTTAGAAAAGGATATTAATTCAGGAAGATGAAAAACTGATATTGGGGGACTATACAGCTAATATGAAAAAAAAAGCAGTTTTGTTAATAACAAATGGGATTCGCTGCCTCATTTCTGCAAGTGGTTACTTTGCTAATCCTAGCTGTTTCTTTAAACCCAGTTCTTCCAAGCACAGAATCACTGGGCAATTTAAAATATCTAACTTAAAGGATGGCTCCCCACTACAGAAAAAATATGCCCAAGAGTTATTTATTTATTTATTTATTTATTTATTTTTGGCTATGCAGTCTGTGGGATCCTGGTTCCTGACCAGGGATCAAGCTCATGCTCCCTACTTTGGAAACTTGGAGTGTGTGGTTTTTTTTTTTTTTTTTTTTTAATTTATTTTTAATTGCACTGGGTCTTTGTTGCTGCACATAGGCTTTCTCTAGTTGTAGATAGTGGGGGTTACTCTGTTGTTTCTCTTGTGGAGCACATGCTCTAGGTGCATGGGCTTCAGCAGTAGTGACTTGAGGGATCCAGAGTGCTGGCTTTAGTTGCCCTGTGACATGTGGAAACTTCCCAGACCAGGAATCGAACCAGTGTCTACTGCATTGACAGGCAGATTCTTATCCACTGTACCATCAGGAAAGTCCAAGAGTTGTTGTTAATCAAAAGGATTTGAAAACTGAAAATAAGTAAGTTTTTTACATAATACATTTTTTGTTTAAAAATTAATAAAGTGGAGAGACTGGGGAGAAAGAATGAAGGAGGGGAAAGTCTCTGATTAATTGCTCTCTGTTGTATAGCTGTCTCACATGTGGAGAGAGTGGGTCCCAAAGGAACACCCCAAACATCTTTACTCAGGGAACTGATGCTTCTTTTCTCAGGGACCACAGGCACTGTTGGTCTAGATTTTCAGTTCTGACTGGCTGAATCTGCCCAAGAGGTGCATTCATCTTCCCTGGTATCAGAGCCTGGCCTTCTGCTTCAAAACCTCTAAAGGAAAGAAAGCAGGAGGATGGGTGGATGTGGAGCCTGGATTCTAGCCAAGTAGATTCTTTCCCTTCCATCTGTAGGTTCCTTCTTTCTAGAACGCTGTCTCCTCATCTAATGGGTTAAACACACCATGGGCAGGTGAGAGAAGATGGGAATTGGCTCTGTTGGAGTTCAGGCTAAAACTGATTTAGTTGACTCCGTGGATTGTCTTAAGATATTCCCTAGGTAATGATGCTGAATCTTAAAAACCTTCATCAGGATGGCATATATTGTCATATTTCAGACATAATTCCTACTGAGAGATTAAATGTTACACTGAAGTAAGATAGCTATTTTTATTATTGCTAAGTGCTTGTTGCTTTTTCCAGTATTAAATATTATCATTTCCATCCTGTTTCACTCTTTTTCCACTAATGGTTCTTAGTTGTCTGTTGTTCTAGCTGATGATGGAGAAAGCATTTTTGTGAATCATTTTAATCAACAGGTGATTCCAAAGTGCTGTAGGCACAGGTCAGCTAAAGCCAAGTGGTATGCGGAGTAAAGAAGCATTGAAACCAGAATATTAGTACCTTGAGTAAATTTTCTAATGAGGGTGGGTAGTTGCAGTCATTATATTAGGGGTTTTATATACATTAAAGCCTTATTCCTCATAAGAATCATATTATTCAACTATTAACCAGATAGCAAGGAGATTTGGAGATTTTTTTTCAAAATTGTCCAAAAATCACTGAGTGGGCATTTAAGCTCAGATAAATCCAAGGGTACAATTTATCCTCTGCCCTCTGCTCTATTCTGCCTCTTGTGTTATCTATTATCCTTCAGAGGACACAGATGAAAAGCGACGTTGCACATTAATTAGTGAAAACTGGATTGACTCCTATCTAGAGGTTTTTAACGTATAATATATAGATATTATCCCTTTTCCGTGGATCCTGTGCAGGTATTAGTGTTTTGGGGAAAGCCCATCTCAATGAGACCACTGTCTGATCTTCCAGGTATAACTAGATGTGAAGATGAGGAATCACACTCCAGTAACCGAGTTCCTCCTCATGGGAATCCCTCACACAGAGGGGCTGGAACACGTGCTCTTTGTCTTCTTCCTCGCCTTCTACCTGCTCACTCTTGTGGGGAACCTGCTCATTCTCCTGGCCACCCTCACTTCCTCCAACCTCCACACCCCCATGTATTTCTTCCTGGGCAACCTGTCAGTGTTTGACATCTTTTTCCCTTCCGTGAGTTCCCCCAAAATGATGCTCTACCTACTGGGGCAAAGCCGGACCATCTCTTACCAGGGCTGCGCCTGCCAGCTCTTCTTTTATCACTTCCTGGGCTGCACGGAGTGTTTCCTGTACACCGTGATGGCCTATGACCGCTTTGCCGCCATCTGCCACCCGTTGCGGTACACGGCCATCATGAACCCCCGGGTGTGCGCCATCTTGACTCTGAGCACCTGGATGGGGAGCAGTGTGCATGCGTCTGTCCTCACATTTCTTGTGTTTAAGTTACCTTACTGTGGCCCCAAGCAGGTGGGCAATTTCTTCTGTGACATCTCGGTGGTGTTGCCCCTGGCCTGTGCAGACACCTCTCTAGCTCAGATGGTAAGCTTCACTAATGTGGGATTTTGTGACTCTTACATGCCTTATCCTTATCCTTACTTTCTATGGTCATGTCGTCCTTTCCATTTTCAAAATCAGATCCTCTGAAGGCAGGTGCCAACCTTTATCAACCTGCAGTGCCCACCTGATTTCAATCATCTTGTTCTATGGGCCTGTGATGCTCGTCTATCTTCGGCCTGCTTCCAGCCCCTGGATAGACTCTGTTATCCAAATGTTAACTAATATTGTCACCCCTTTCCTTAATCCTTTGATTTACACCTTGAGAAACAAGGATGTGAAGCTGGCTTTGAGGAAAGTATTAACTCAAGTGGTCCATGTTCTGGGACATAAGGTATGCTGGCAGTTCCTTTCTGAAATTCTTTGAAGAGTTGCTTCAGATACACTACTTGTACAACAGGATTACTGCTGAAATAGTGAGCTGGGTGAAGATGCTATGTGACATCTCTTGGGAGTCCTAAGTCATGTGGTCGGGATTGGTGGACTGAGCCACGATGTAACGCTTCATGGAAGCTTTTCAAATTAACTCAGCCTTTCTCTGTTTTAATTTGCCAAAACAGTGTATATTTTCTGCTTTACACAGTCTGTTCTTGTTGGAACTGTGTTTTGACTGATTACCATAAAGAAGCAAGGTTCTGGAGAACACGGACTGGCTTCCTTCCTTCTTTCCCCCAATATATGCCATACTCTATCTTCTTACAATCTCTTTCTGTCCATTTAATAAAACCAGGTAAACAAAGTATGAAATTTTTAAAGTAGAATTGTACAGTTTGGTAAATTTAAATTTAAACTTGGTTTATAACTTCTATGGCTTTAATCATGTCTTCTCAGTACAAAACAATCCCATTTGAAGCTTTATGCTTTTGTCCGTCAGAGGAAAGTCTCTCTGAGCCAGCATTCTCTATTCATTATAGGTTTGGTGCATTTCCTGAAAATCTAATAGATCTGTAATTAAAATTGAACCACTAAGAATACAACTTACTTGTTTTTGAATCTTTCAACATTTAAATTTTAACCTTTAATCAAATGAGTTTCAGGTTGCTTATCTATTTAGATTTATCCACTCAAACACCTAGAATAAGAGCTAACACTTAAAATAGTCCAATGTATATGATATATTTTACATGTATTGACTAATTTAACTCACCTAAGACATAGATATGTATGTCTTAAAACCATAAGACATAGATACGTAGACATACATATCCTCCTTTCATAGGTGAAGTAACTAAGGCCAGAGAAGTTTTTACTCCCACACAGTCTGAATCTAGAACTGAATGGTTACTAGCTTATAAAAAGAACTGAACAATCACAAATTCTATATAATTATAGCTATCCTTACATCTTGCTTTCTGAATATTATTTGCTGTTCTATTTTTCATATACAGACAGAAAAGAACACACATTTCATGACTCCATTTGTAAAAAATATCCCCAAAGGGCTAAAGTAGATTAATGGTTGCCTAGAGCTTGGAGTCAGAGAAGGCAATGGCACCCGACTCCAGTACTCTTTCCTCGAGAATCCCATGGATAGAGGAGCCTGGTAGGCTACAGTCCATGGAGTTGCTAAGAGTCAGACATGACTGAGCGACTTCACTTTCACTTTTCATTTTCATGCATTGGAGAAGGAAATGGCACCCCACTCCAGTATTCTTGCCTGGAGAATCCCAGGGACAGAGGAGTCTGTTGGGCTGCTGTCTATGGGGTCGCACAGAGTCGGACATGACTGATGCGACTTAGCAGCAGCAGCAGCAGCAGCAGCAGAGCTTGGAGTGGGGATGGAAATGATTATAAACGGACTTTTTTTCTTTTATTATAAGGGAAATATTTAAAAATTAGATCGTGATTATAGTTGTACAATTTTATAAATACATATTCTTTGTAAATATATTCTTATTGAGTTGTACACATAAAATATGTATTTTATGGTATACAGATTATATCTCAATAAACTTGTTAAAATATTAAAAAAATCAATGCTAGTCAAAAAGCTTTAATGTTTCATGATTATCTGACTTAACATCTTTATTTTGAAAACAAAGCTAATGAATAAGAAAATGAGTAGTAATATATGACTATAATGTATTTACTTTTAAAATTAAGACTCAAATCACTTATTCCACTATGTTAGAAGTGACCAAAAGCTTTAAATGCAGGCAGACCAAAGTTCTGTGATTGACTTTTGGAGTTAACTTTGGCAATTATTTAAACTTTTTGAGTGTTGTTTTATCTTTAAAAAGAAAATAATATCTACTCATAGGGTTGAAGCCAGAATAAAATAAAGGGGCCTTGAAGAGTTCGGTTAAAAAAAAATAGGAGATTCACAGTAAAATGTAATGATAATTTCAAAACCATGGAGAAAGAAGACTCTTCTGAATTCATTAGCATTAAAAAAAAATGATGATTAGAAAGCTGTAAATCCTTAAACCATTTTAGTGCATTTTGTATTATACCAAAGTGGTTTTAGCTATAACAATTTTCTATTAGAAAAGTTTATTGGCATATAGTTGCTTTACAATGTTGTGTGAGTTTCTGCTTTACAACAAAATGAACCACCTATATATATATGTATATCCCCTCCCTCTTGAGACTCCATCGCACTCCCATCCCACCCCCCAGGTCATCACAGAGCACTGAGCTGAGCTCCCTGTGCTGTACAGCACTTTCCTACTTGCTATCTGTTTGGCACATGGTAGTGTGTATACGTCAGTCCTAATCTCCCTGTTTGTTCTCCCTCTCCTTCTGACCCCAACCCATGTCCGCAAGACTTCTCTAGACCCGCGTCTCTGTTATTGCCCTACAAAGAAGTTCAACAGGACCATTTTTTCTAGATTTCATGTATATGGATTAATATATGATATTTGTTTTTCTCCTTCTGGCTTACTTTACTCTGTATGCCAGACTCTAGGGCTTTTCAGGTGGCACTAGTGGTAAAGAACCTGCCTGCCAATGCAGGAGACATAAGGGACATGGGTTTGATCCCTGGGTCAGGAAGATCCCCTGGAGAAGGAAATGGCAACCCACTCCAGTACTCTTGCCTGAGAAATCACATGGACAGAAGAAGCTGGCAGGCTACAGTCCATGGGGTTGCCAAGAATCAGGCACAACTGAAACTACTTAGCCCAGCACAGGTCATCCACAACACTGCAAGTGACCCAATTTCATTGTTTTCTGTGGCTCAGTATAGTCCATGTATGTATGTACTACCTCTTCCACATGCTTGTTTCATTGAGCAGCCAGTAAAAATAACGTGTTCACAGCCCTACCTACTTTTATCTTTTTCTGCTTGGATTCTTTCTCTACACAGCAGTCAGCAGACTGATTCTTAAAATGTTAAGTTGAATCAAGTTACAGTAGTTAAAGCATTCTGAGAGAAACACAAGTAGTGATCTTTAACAAGAATAAAGAAATGAAAAAATAAACAAATGGATTTTTAGAAAAGGATATTAATTCAGGAAGATGAAAAACTGATATTGGGGGACTATACAGCTAATATGAAAAAAAAAGCAGTTTTGTTAATAACAAATGGGATTCACTGCCTCATTTCTGCAAGTGGTTACTTTGCTAATCCTAGCTGTTTCTTTAAACCCAGTTCTTCCAAGCACAGAATCACTGGGCAATTTAAAATATCTAACTTAAAGGATGGCTCCCCACTACAGAAAAAATATGCCCAAGAGTTATTTATTTATTTTTGGCTATGCAGTCTGTGGGATCCTGGTTCCTGACCAGGGATCAAGCTCATGCTCCCTACTTTGGAAACTTGGAGTGTGTGTGTTTTTTTTTTTTTTTTTAAATTTATTTTTAATTGCACTGGGTCTTTGTTGCTGCACATAGGCTTTCTCTAGTTGTAGATAGTGGGGGTTACTCTGTTGTTTCTCTTGTGGAGCACATGCTCTAGGTGCATGGGCTTCAGCAGTAGTGACTTGAGGGATCCAGAGTGCTGGCTTTAGTTGCCCTGTGACATGTGGAAACTTCCCAGACCAGGAATCGAACCAGTGTCTACTGCATTGACAGGCAGATTCTTATCCACTGTACCATCAGGAAAGTCCAAGAGTTGTTGTTAATCAAAAGGATTTGAAAACTGAAAATAAGTAAGTTTTTTACATAATACATTTTTTGTTTAAAAATTAATAAAGTGGAGAGACTGGGGAGAAAGAATGAAGGAGGGGAAAGTCTCTGATTAATTGCTCTCTGTTGTATAGCTGTCTCACATGTGGAGAGAGTGGGTCCCAAAGGAACACCCCAAACATCTTTACTCAGGGAACTGATGCTTCTTTTCTCAGGGACCACAGGCACTGTTGGTCTAGATTTTCAGTTCTGACTGGCTGAATCTGCCCAAGAAGTGCATTCATCCTCCCTGGTATCAGAGCCTGGCCTTCTGCTTCAAAAAATCTAAAGGAAAGAAAGCAGGAGGATGGGTGGATGTGGAGCCTGGATTCTAGCCAAGTAGATTCTTTCCCTTCCATCTGTAGGTTCCTTCTTTCTAGAACGCTGTCTCCTCATCTAATGGGTTAAACATACCATGGGCAGGTGAGAGAAGATGGGGATTGGCTCTGTTGGAGTTCAGGCTAAAACTGATTTAGTTGACTCCGTGGATTGTCTTAAGATATTCCCTAGGTAATGATGCTGAATCTTAAAAACCTTCATCAGGATGGCATATATTGTCATATTTCAGACATAATTCCTACTGAGAGATTAAATGTTACACTGAAGTAAGATAGCTATTTTTATTATTGCTAAGTGCTTGTTGCTTTTTCCAGTATTAAATATTATCATTTCCATCCTGTTTCACTCTTTTTCCACTAATGGTTCTTAGTTGTCTGTTGTTCTAGCTGATGATGGAGAAAGCATTTTTGTGAATCATTTTAATCAACAGGTGATTCCAAAGTGCTGTAGGCACAGGTCAGCTAAAGCCAAGTGGTATGCGGAGTAAAGAAGCATTGAAACCAGAATATTAGTACCTTGAATAAATTTTCTAATGAGGGTGGGTAGTTGCAGTCATTATATTAGGGGTTTTATATACATTAAAGCCTTATTCCTCATAAGAATCATATTATTCAACTATTAACCAGATAGCAAGGAGATTTGGAGATTTTTTTTCAAAATTGTCCAAAAATCACTGAGTGGGCATTTAAGCTCAGATAAATCCAAGGGTACAATTTATCCTCTGCCCTCTGCTCTATTCTGCCTCTTGTGTTATCTATTATCCTTCAGAGGACACAGATGAAAAGCGACGTTGCACATTAATTAGTGAAAACTGGATTGACTCCTATCTAGAGGTTTTTAACGTATAATATATAGATATTATCCCTTTTCCGTGGATCCTGTGCAGGTATTAGTGTTTTGGGGAAAGCCCATCTCAATGAGACCACTGTCTGATCTTCCAGGTATAACTAGATGTGAAGATGAGGAATCACACTCCAGTAACCGAGTTCCTCCTCATGGGAATCCCTCACACAGAGGGGCTGGAACACGTGCTCTTTGTCTTCTTCCTCGCCTTCTACCTGCTCACTCTTGTGGGGAACCTGCTCATTCTCCTGGCCACCCTCACTTCCTCCAACCTCCACACCCCCATGTATTTCTTCCTGGGCAACCTGTCAGTGTTTGACATCTTTTTCCCTTCCGTGAGTTCCCCCAAAATGATGCTCTACCTACTGGGGCAAAGCCGGACCATCTCTTACCAGGGCTGCGCCTGCCAGCTCTTCTTTTATCACTTCCTGGGCTGCACGGAGTGTTTCCTGTACACCGTGATGGCCTATGACCGCTTTGCCGCCATCTGCCACCCTTTGCGGTACACGGCCATCATGAACCCCCGGGTGTGCGCCATCTTGACTCTGAGCACCTGGATGGGGAGCAGTGTGCATGCGTCTGTCCTCACATTTCTTGTGTTTAAGTTACCTTACTGTGGCCCCAAGCAGGTGGGCAATTTCTTCTGTGACATCTCGGTGGTGTTGCCCCTGGCCTGTGCAGACACCTCTCTAGCTCAGACAGTGTGTTTCACCAACGTAGGTGTTGTGGCACTGCTGTGTTTCCTTCTTGTCCTCACTTCTTATATTCGCATCGTTATCTCTATATTGAGAATCAGCTCCTCAGAAGGGAGGCACAGAGCCTTCTCCACCTGCAGTGCTCACCTGACTTCTGTCCTGCTCTTCTATGGACCCGTGGTCCTCATTTATCTCCAGCCTGCCTCTAGTACTTGGTTGGAATCTGTGGTTCCGTTGTTCAATAATATTGTTACCCCATCCTTAAATCCTTTGATATACAGCTTGAGAAACAAGGATGTGAAGTTGGCTCTGAGAAAAGTACTAATCCAGGGAGTACATACCTGAGGAGTGTAAACTTTTCTGTCAGTACCTGTTCTTATAAATTTGCTCTGTATTCATCAGGGGCACCTAGTTTCTTAGAGTTGGTGTGACTGCTAAGTGCTATTTGGGACAAGTAGGTTGAATGGATTCTTTTTCATTAGCATGTAGTATTTATATAAATTTTTATTCAACAAAATCATTTATAGCACACTACCGTGTGTGAGACACTATTTTGTCCACTTTATAAATACTGACATATGTTATTATGATAATTATCATATAAAGTAGATATTATTATCCCAATTTGAAGAGAAATATATTAAGGCAGTGGGATATTAAGACACTTCTGCAGTTCACAGAGATAAAAGGTTACTGAGCTAGGATGTTAATGGAAGGGTTTTAACTTTGTGCTATTAATTCTGCCTCTGTGTCATCAGAGATAGCTTAAATGCCTACTTCTTCCAGGAACTTCTTTTCAATTTACACAGAGTATTCTCCAATTTTTCAAAAAAATTCTGATTTATTCAATTTGTTACATTTATTTCCATTGCTTTTTCATTTATATTGTGATGAGTGTTGTATACTTGAGTCTGAGATTAAGAAATGTGGTTACATTTCAGAAGCCAGGTGATATCCACATATCTACTAATAGGTATTTTCACAGATCCTCTACTCTTAGGTCCGTGTACCTGTTCTTTATGACCGTGGTTTGGATTCTTGAATAATGATTTCAGATTTTCTGTCATTAAATCAAAGACTGAATTTGAATTCCAGATTCCTGGTTCATTAAAATAAATTTTTCCCTCATGTAAATAAATAGGTTTGAAGAAAACAGGAAAAATGTAAAAACTAAAGTGACTAGAAATTACAAATTAATCCTACCACCCAAATGATAATCACTATCAACATTCTGTTATTTCTCCACTGTCTCTCTCATTAGTGACTAAATTAAAACAAAAGTTTTTAACTTCCTGTTTATAATTACTTCAATTATATCATCCATATACCTATCTGTATATGTGTACTTATACAGTTGTAGTCATATTATATATATATTCTTGTTCTAACAGAGTATCAAGCATTTTCAATTGCCACTATATTTAAACCAGTTTAAACCAGAGATACAGTTCTGTTCACAGAATGATAGACAGCTATCATTCTGTGCTGTCTATGGGGTCGCACAGAGTTGGACATGACTGAAGCAACTTAGTAGCAGCAGCAGCTGTTATTATTATCCTTATCATTTTCCTCTCTAAGCAACTGATAATCTGCTTTCTGTATCAATAAATTTGCTTGTTCTGGCCACTTTATAGAAATAGAACCACATAAAATGTATATTTTTTTGTGGTTGGTTTCTTTAACTTAGCATAATGTTTTCAAGATTAATCCATGTTATAGCAGGTTACTATTTTTTCCCACTTCTTATCTTATGTGGCCTGAACATCCCTAGTTATTTTGGTTTCTGAGGTCACTATATGTTATTAAATCCATATATATTTATAATTGTACTATCTTCATAAAGGATTGACTCTTTTATCTTTATAAAATGTCCCTTTTTATCTGTAGTAATACTTTTTTTTCAATTTCTTATTTCAGATGAATTTATTACAACTTTTTCCAAACCACAAATGAGAACCAATTTTGATAGGGAAAAAGGTGGGGCAGGGAAGACAGGGTCAGAGAATAGGACTAGAATCATCATCTAGAAAGCTATAAAACAATACTGATGTCCAATCTCCACCCTAGACAATCGAATAGTAATAGTTCTAAATGTTCCCCCCAAATTCCATTATTCAACCAGAGTTGAGAAGCACTAGCTTGCATGCTTCCAGACAGTTTTGCTTCATTGGTGGATAGGGCGAGGGAGTGGATCCTGGGATCTGGACAGGGCTGCAAAAGAGGAGATTCCCTGAGGGTCTCCTGCAGAGGCATGGGTCGGCAGTGGCTTGCCACTGGGATGCAGCAGCAGTCCCAGGAGTTGCATCTTGGCATAAGTCCTCTTGGAAGTCTCCTAGTAATACTTTAAGTCTATTTTGTTATTAATTTAGCCATTTCAGCGTTCATGTTGTTGTTGTTTGTATGACATCTGTTTTTCTATGCTTTTATTTTCCTTCTATTTGTAGCTCTCTCTGTGAGGGAGCATCTTGAATCTCTGTGTGTGTGTGTGTCTCTTGTAAGATTCCCTAAGTGGCTCAGTGGTAAAGAATCCACCTGCCAATGCAGGATATACAGAATTGATCCCTGATCTGGGATGATCAGACATGTTGCAAAGCCACTGAACCTGTGAGCCACAACTATTGAGCCTCTGCTCTAGAGCCTG
>SJYW01050704.1:39922-75132 GCA_006410735.1 Raphicerus campestris
CGCTCTTTGTCTTCTTCCTCGCCTTCTACCTGCTCACTCTTGTGGGGAACCTGCTCATTCTCCTGGCCACCCTCACTTCCTCCAACCTCCACACCCCCATGTATTTCTTCCTGGGCAACCTGTCAGTGTTTGACATCTTTTTCCCTTCCGTGAGTTCCCCCAAAATGATGCTCTACCTACTGGGGCAAAGCCGGACCATCTCTTACCAGGGCTGCGCCTGCCAGCTCTTCTTTTATCACTTCCTGGGCTGCACGGAGTGTTTCCTGTACACCGTGATGGCCTATGACCGCTTTGCCGCCATCTGCCACCCGTTGCGGTACACGGCCATCATGAACCCCCGGGTGTGCGCCATCTTGACTCTGAGCACCTGGATGGGGAGCAGTGTGCATGCGTCTGTCCTCACATTTCTTGTGTTTAAGTTACCTTACTGTGGCCCCAAGCAGGTGGGCAATTTCTTCTGTGACATCTCGGTGGTGTTGCCCCTGGCCTGTGCAGACACCTCTCTAGCTCAGACAGTGAGTTTCACCAACGTAGGTGTTGTGGCACTGCTGTGTTTCCTTCTTGTCATCACTTCTTATACTCGCATCGTTATCTCTATATTGAGAATCAGCTCCTCAGAAGGGAGGCACAGAGCCTTCTCCACCTGCAGTGCTCACCTGACTTCTGTCCTGCTCTTCTATGGACCCGTGGTCCTCATTTATCTCCCGCCTGCCTCTAGTACTTGGTTGGAATCTGTGGTTCCGTTGTTCAATAATATTGTTACCCCATCCTTAAATCCTTTGATATACAGCTTGAGAAACAAAGATGTGAAGTTGGCTCTGAGAAAAGTACTAATCCAGGGAGTACATACCTGAGGAGTGTAAACTTTTCTGTCAGTACCTGTTCTTATAAATTTGCTCTGTATTCATCAGGGGCACCTAGTTTCTTAGAGTTGGTGTGACTGCTAAGTGCTATTTGGGACAAGTAGGTTGAATGGATTCTTTTTCATTAGCATGTAGTATTTATATAAATTTTTATTCAACAAAATCATTTATAGCACACTACCGTGTGTGAGACACTATTTTGTCCACTTTATAAATACTGACATATGTTATTATGATAATTATCATATAAAGTAGATATTATTATCCCAATTTGAAGAGAAATATATTAAGGCAGTGGGATATTAAGACACTTCTGCAGTTCACAGAGATAAAAGGTTACTGAGCTAGGATGTTAATGGAAGGGTTTTAACTTTGTGCTATTAATTCTGCCTCTGTGTCATCAGAGATAGCTTAAATGCCTACTTCTTCCAGGAACTTCTTTTCAATTTACACAGAGTATTTTCCAATTTTTCAAAAAAAAATCTGGTTTATTCAATTTGTTACATTTATTTCCATCACTTTTTCATTTATATTGTGATGAGTGTTGTATACTTGAGTCTGAGATTAAGAAATGTGGTTACATTTCAGAAGCCAGGTGATATCCACATATCTACTAATAGGTATTTTCACAGATCCTCTACTCTTAGGTCCGTGTACCTGTTCTTTATGACCGTGGTTTGGATTCTTGAATAATGATTTCAGATTTTCTGTCATTAAATCAAAGACTGAATTTGAATTCCAGATTCCTGGTTCATTAAAATAATTTTTTCCCTCATGTAAATAAATAGGTTTGAAGAAAACAGGAAAAATGTAGAAACTAAACTGACTAGAAATTACAAATTAATCCTACCACCCAAATGATAATCACTATCAACATTCTGTTATTTCTCCAGTGTCTCTCTCATTAGTGACTAAATTAAAACAAAAGTTTTTAACTTCCTGTTTATAATTATTTCAATTATATCATCCATATACCTATCTATATATGTGTACTTATACAGTTGTAGTCATATTATATATATATTCTTGTTCTAAAAGTGTATCAAGCATTTTCAATTGCCACTATATTTAAACCAGTTTAAACCAGAGATACAGTTCACATACCAAATAATTCACACATTTAAACTATACAATTAATGTTTTTTTAAGTATATTCTAGAATTTCAATCATCACCATGGTCTATTTTAGAACATTTTTTATCATCACAAAAAGATACCCTATACCTTTTAGCTATCATTCTGTGCTGTCTATGGGCTCGCACAGAGTTGGACATGACTGAAGCAACTTAGTAGCAGCAGCAGCTGTTATTATTATCCTTATCATTTTCCTCTCTAAGCAACTGATAATCTGCTTTCTGTATCAATAAATTTGCTTGTTCTGGCCACTTTATAGAAATAGAACCACATAAAATGTATATTTTTTTGTGGCTGGTTTCTTTAACTTAGCATAATGTTTTCAAGATTAATCCATGTTGTAGCAGGTTACTATTTTTTCACACTTATCTTATGTGGCCTGAACATCCCTAGTTATTTTGGTTTCTGAGGTCACTATATATTAAATCCATATATATTTATAATTGTACTATCTTCATAAAGGGCTTACTCTTTTATCTTTATAAAATGTCCCTTTTTATCTGTAGTAATACTTTTTTTTCAATTTCTTATTTCAGATGAATTTATTACAACTTTTTCCAAACCACAAATGAGAACCAATTTTGATAGGGAAAAAGGTGGGGCAGGGAAGACAGGGTCAGAGAATAGGACTAGAATCATCATCTAGAAAGCTATAAAACAATACTGATGTCCAATCTCCACCCTAGACAATCGAATAGTAATAGTTCTAAATGTTCCCCCCAAATTCCATTATTCAACCAGAGTTGAGAAGCACTAGCTTGCATGCTTCCAGACAGTTTTGCTTCATTGGTGGATAGGGCGAGGGAGTGGATCCTGGGATCTGGACAGGGCTGCAAAAGAGGAGATTCCCTGAGGGTCTCCTGCAGANGCCCAATCTCCACCCTAGACAATCGAATAGTAATAGTTCTAAATGTTCCCCCAAAATTCCATTATTCAACCAGATTTGAGAAGCACTAGTTTGCATGCTTCCAGACAGTTTTGCTTCATTGGTGGATGGGGCGAGGGAGTGGATCCTGGGATCTGGACAGGGCTGCAAAAGAGGAGATTCCCTGAGGGTCTCCTGCAGAGGCATGGGTCGGCAGTGGCTTGCCACTGGGATGCAGCAGCAGTCCCAGGAGTTGCATCTTGGCATAAGTCCTCTTGGAAGTCTCCTAGTAATACTTTAAGTCTATTTTGTTATTAATTTAGCCATTTCAGCGATCATGTGGTTGTTGTTTGTATGACATCTGTTTTTCTATGCTTTTATTTTCCTTCTATTTGTATCTCTCTCTGTGAGGGAGCATCTTGAATCTCTGTGTGTGTGTGTCTCTTGTAAGATTCCCTAAGTGGCTCAGTGGTAAAGAATCCACCTGCCAATGCAGGATATACAGAATTGATCCCTGATCTGGGATGATCAGACATGTTGCAAAGCCACTGAACCTGTGAGCCACAACTATTGAGCCTCTGCTCTAGAGCCTGTGAACTGCAACTACTGAGCCGTCATGCCTACAGCCTATCAACAAGCAAAGCATACAGGGTAAAGTAATTAGCCTCCAGTTAAAATTAAAAAAAGAGAGAGACTTCTCCAGCACCAGAAAAAAATAAAACCAAAAACCAAGCAAAGTGACCGCAATAGAAAGTGTAGCCCCTGCTCACTTCAAAGAGAGAAAAGCTCTGCATGGCAAACAAGACCCAACACAGCCAAAAATAAATAAATAAATAAAGGAATACAGAAAAGATAGTTTAAAAAAGTGCAGCTTGACCATCTTGGCCTTTTGATTGAATTTTAATCCATTCATGTTTTAATGTTAATATAGATACAATTGTACTTACATGTGATATTTTACTTTTTGTTTTCTATATGTCTCATCCCATATCTTTTTGTTCCTCTATTTCTCCTTTACTTTTATTTATTTATTTTTATGTCTTTACTTTCTNTTTGATTGAATTTTAATCCGTTCATGTTTTAATGTTAATATAGATACAATTGTACTTACATGTGATATTTTACTTTTTGTTTTCTATATGTCTCATCCCATATCTTTTTGTTCCTCTATTTCTCCTTTACTTTTATTTATTTATTTTTATGTCTTTACTTTCTTTTTTTTTAAAGATTAATTCATAATGTAGCATTTTTAATTTCTTTAATAAGTTTTACATTATATTCTTTGAGTTATCACCTTAGTTGTTGCTCTAGGGCTTACTATCTTATATCCTAACATCACAATCAGCCTCAGGTGTATGCTAAAGTAATTCCAGAGTGATATAGAGACACTACTTCAATACAGCTCTCTTCCTTCCCCTCTCTTTTTGTGATAAAATAGTTAAATCTATATTACATCTATGAATAATACAATTCCCAAAACACTGTTATAATTATTACTTTGTATAATTTTCCGACTTTTAAAGAAGTATGTAAAGCAATTGTGTATTTATAGCTTTTGTTATAATGACCTTCCTACTTACTGTTGGCATTTGCCATTTGTTTCTATGGTTTTGAACTATCATGTCATTTTCTTAGCCCAATACAGATTTGCTCCCATCTACCTCTTTTTTGCTATTATTGGCAAGTGTACTGCAGCCATGAAATTAGAAGATGCTTACCCCTTGGAAGAAAAGTTATGACCAACCTAGATAGTATATTCAAAAGCAGAGACATTACTTTGCTGACGAAGGTCCGTCTAGTCAAGGCTATGGTTTTTCCTGTGGTCATGTATGGATGTGAGAGTTGGATTGTGAAGAAGGCTGAGCACCAACGAATTGATGCTTTTGAATTGTGGTGCTGGAGAAGACTCTTGAGAGTCCCTTGGACTGCAAGGAGATCCAACCAGTCCATTCTGAAGGAGATTAGCCCTGGGATTTCTTTGAAAGAAATGATGCTGAAGCTGAAACTCCAGTACTTTGGCCACCTAATGTGAAGAGTTGACTGTGATGAAAAGACTGTGATGCTGGGAGGGATTGGGGGCAGGAGGAGAAGGGGATGATTAAGGATGAGATGGCTGGATGGCATCACAGACTCAATGGCCATGAGTCTGAGTGAACTCCGAGAGATGGTAATGAACAGGGAGGCCTGGCGTGCTGCGATTCATGGTGTTGCAAAGAGTCGGACACTACTGAGCGACTGAACTGAACTGAACTGATTACATTTTTATATATTGCATGCCCCATAATAGTTTATGTACATATTGTTTTATATATTCGGTTTTAAAATAAGTTCATGGAAATTAGAAAATATGCATTTATAGAATGCTTTAATAACATGTTTACCTTTACGAGTGCTGTTTGTTTTTCATTTGGATATGGATTACCATGAAGTGTTACATGTTTTTAGCCTGAAGAACTTCATTTAGTGTTTCTTGTAAGTTGCATCTGCTGTAAAAGAATTCTTTCCATTTTAATTTTTCATAGAATATATTTATTTCATATTCATTTTGATGATACCTTTAATGTAAGTAGTTTAGTGGTTGGCTTTTTTCCCCTTTGAGTATTTAAATACTTAAATACTTATTCTGATGTCTTCTGATCTCCACTGTTTCACATGCGAAGTCACTCATAGTTCTTACTGAAGTTCCCTTATAAGGGATGATGAGTTATTTCTCTCTTAATGTTTTCCACATTTTCCCTTCTGTTTGGGTTTTGGTATTTTTATTATTATATGTTTGTTTATGCCTATCCTACATGGCTTGTATTGAGCTCTCTTCAGAGCTCATGATACACAGACATTGTTCAGTAAATAACCAGTAAAATATACACAAACATCGGTCATGTTTATATATTGACTTTGTTATTATCTCCACCAATTCTGTGCCACAACCGATTGTACCCCTCTGTACTTGGTGGCACTGAGATATAGCAATGAGTATCTTGCCCTTCATTACACATGTAGTTAGGGTAAATACAGCTCTAGTCTCAAGACTTCTTAACTCCTACTATCACTGTTTCCTACAGTATCATACTGTATCATACTGACAACATCCCAGATTACCCTCTAGAGTGAAAAGGTTGGGAAAGTTATATTGGCCAGTGTTGTTTGAAGAGAAGATGTCCTGATTACTGGGTTCAGTTACCAGGTGTATCTGGTTCTCCCACCAAGTTACATTTTCCAACTTGGCCTCCCAAAATACTCAAGTTGTTCATCATTTCTCACTTTTCTCCAGAATCCAGAGAGAAAGAAGAAAAGTATTTACAGGAGGCCCCACGGACACATGAGGCCTTATTTTCTATGACATTTTACTGATGTGTAGGTTTTTGTTCCAGTTTTACTCCCCAAAGTATCTGTATCATTTGAAACCATTAAAACAAAACAAAAAGTGAAAATACCAAATAAAATAAATTGCTGTCCTTAAAAAAAGCATGAGACAAAAAGGACAAAATGAAGTCCATTTGAACTGCAGACAATGGTTTGATGTGCAATGTGAGGATTCCATGGCCCCTCCTAACATGACAGGTAAAATCTAAGATCATATAGAATCCTATTCCTATGCTTTGGGAGTGTGTCCTAGACTATATGATGCATTCAAACAATTCTAGCACTAGTTTGCCATCCTATTAATGCTGGATACTGACGGAAGAACCCTCATGTTATGATATCTTGTAAAACCTGGCTAATGTTTATGACAGTTATCAGACTAATACTTAAGCTTGTTCAGTAGATTTCTATTCTATGCAATGGAAAGTTCCATCATTTTTATCTTATTCACTGTTGTATGTATTGGATATGCCCCAGTACCTATTGAGCACTGTGTGTGAGTTTATTAAGAGAATGAATGGGTATCACTTATTCTTTTAAATTATCATGTAATAGCATATGTATTTCGGAGAAGGCAATGGCAACCTACTCCAGTACTCTTGCCTGGAAAATCCCATGGATGGAGCAGTCTGGTGGGCTGCAGTCCATGGGGTTGCTAAGAGTCAGACATGACTGAGTGACTTCAGTTTCACTTTTCACCTTCATGCATTGGAGAAGGAAATGGCAACCCACTTCAGTGTTCTTGCCTGGAGAATCCCAGGGACGGGGGAGCCTAATGGGCTGCAGTCTGTGGGGTCACACAGAGTTGGACACGACTGAAGCGACTTAGCAGAAGCAGCAGCATATGTATTTAGGTGAAACAGAAACATGAGTGAAACATGGGATACAAAACAACAACATACATTAATTTAAATATATATTCTCATTAAAGTTGAAGATATATGCAAGCCAAATCTGAATGAACTCCAACCACTTTTCTAAGCTCCTTTTAAATCAGTTTTGTAATGACTGGGATTCCAAAAAAAAAAAAAAATTAAGCACTTTAAATCTTTTTTAAATGTAAAACTTTAGTATAGCACACAACATAAAATTTTATTTAAAACATGCACACAAACACACACACATACACCAGTTTATAAAATCTACTGCATCATCAGGAACAGCATCAACAAAACAAATAATATAATTAAAGGAGGGGTACAGAACTTAAATATATACTCAAAACTATGTTTTTTTCCAGTAGCCATGTACAGATGTGAGAATTGGACCATAAAGAAGGCTGAGAGCTGAAGAATTGATGCTTTCGAACTGTGGTGCTAGAGAAGACTCTTGAGAGTCTCTTGGTCTGCAAAGAGATGAAACCAGTCAATCCTAAAGGAAATCAACCCTAAATATTAATTGGAAAGGCTGATGCTGAAGTTGAAGCTCCAGTACTTCGGTCACTTGATGTGAAGAGTTGACTCATGGGAAAAGACCCTGATGTTTAGAAAGACTGAAGGCAAAATGAGAAGGGGTGGTAGAGGATAAGTTGGTTAGATAGCATCACCAACTCATAAAACATGAATTTTAGTAAACTCCGGGAGATAGTAAGGCACAGGGAAACCTGTCATGCTACAGTCTATGGGGTCACAAAATGTTGGACATGACTTAGCAGCTCAACAGCAACAACCATAACAATGGATTATATATTTTCCTAATATTTGTGTTTTGATGAATCATAGGGATAGTATTTATGAGATGCACAACCCCCTTGAAGATTTCTTGGAATTACTTACATACAAAGTAAAATATTCAATTTATAGTAAGGGAAATTGAGAAAGGAAAGATTGGGGCACATTACTAATTATAAATCATTTCAGTGCTGGGCTGATTTTCACTAATTCAGTAAATGTTTTTCATAGTATAGAAATTTAGATTACAAGCTGAAACAAAATAATTAAAACTATGGATATATGTGTGCATATATNGGATTGGGGGCAGGAAGAGAAGGGGACGATTAAGGATGAGATTGCTGGATGGCACCACAGACTTGATGGCCGTGAGTCTGAGTGAACTCCGAGAGATGGTAATGAACAGGGAGGCCTGGCGTGCTGCGATTCATGGGGTTGCAAAGAGTCAGACACGACTGAGCGACTGAACTGAACTGAACTGATTACATTTTTATATATTGCATGCCCCATAATAGTTTATGTACATATTGTTTTATATATTTGGTTTTAAAATAAGTTCATGGAAATTAGAAAATATGCATTTATAGAATGTTTTAATAACATGTTTACCTTTATGAGTGCTGTTTGTTTTTCATTTGGATATGGATTACCATGAAGTGTTACATGTTTTTAGCCTGAAGAACTTCATTTAGTGTTTCTTGTAAGTTGCATCTGCTGTGAAAGAATTCTTTCCATTTTAATTTTTCATAGAATATATTTATTTCATATTCATTTTGATGATACCTTTAATGTAAGTAGTTTAGTGGTTGGCTTTTTTCCCCTTTGAGTATTTAAATACTTATTCTGATGTCTTCTGATCTCCACTGTTTCACATGCGAAGTCACTCATAGTTCTTACTGAAGTTCCCTTGTAATGGATGATGAGTTATTTCTCTCTTAATGTTTTCCACATTTTCCCTTCTGTTTGGGTTTTGGTATTTTTATTATTATATGTTTGTTTATGCCTATCCTACATGGCTTGTATTGAGCTCTCTTCAGAGCTCATGATACACAGACATTGTTCAGTAAATAACCAGTAAAATATACACAAACATCGGTCATGTTTATATATTGACTTTGTTATTATCTCCACCAATTCTGTGCCACAACCGATTGTACCCCTCTGTACTTGGTGGCACTGAGATATAGCAATGAGTATCTTGCCCTTCATTACACATGTAGTTAGGGTAAATACAGCTCTAGTCTCAAGACTTCTTAACTCCTACTATCACTGTTTCCTACAGTATCATACTGTATCATACTGACAACATCCCAGATTACCCTCTAGAGTGAAAAGGTTGGGAAAGTTATATTGGCCAGTGTTGTTTGAAGAGAAGATGTCCTGATTACTGGGTTCAGTTACCAGGTGTATCTGGTTCTCCCACCAAGTTACATTTTCCAACTTGGCCTCCCAAAATACTCAAGTTGTTCATCATTTCTCACTTTTCTCCAGAATCNCCTTCTTAACTCCTACTATCACTGTTTCCTACAGTATCATACTGACAACATCCCAGATTACCCTCTAGAGTGAAAAGGTTGGGAAAGTTATATTGTCCAGTATTGTTTGAAGAGAAGATGTCCTGATTACTGGGTTCAGTTACCATGTGTATCTGGTTCTCCCATCAAGTTACATTTTCCAACTTGGCCTCCCCAAATACTCAAGTTGTTCATCATTTCTCACTTTTCTCCAGAATCCAGAGAGAAAGAAGAAAAGTATTTACAGGAGGCCCCACGGACACATGAGGCCTTATTTTCTATGACATTTTACTGATGTGTAGGTTTTTGTTCCAGTTTTACTCCCCAAAGTATCTGTATCATTTGAAACCATTAAAACAAAACAAAAAGTGAAAATACCAAATAAAATAAATTGCTGCCCTTAAAAAAAGCATGAGACAAAAAGGACAAAATGAAGTCCATTTGAACTGCAGACAATGGTTTGATGTGCAATGTGAGGATTCCATGGCCCCTCCTAACATGACAGGTAAAATCTAAGATCATATAGAATCCTATTCCTATGCTTTGGGAGTGTGTCCTAGACTATATGATGCATTCAAACAATTCTAGCACTAGTTTGCCATCCTATTAATGCTGGATACTGACGGAAGAACCCTCATGTTATGATATCTTGTAAAACCTGGCTAATGTTTATGACAGTTATCAGACTAATACTTAAGCTTGTTCAGTAGATTTCTATTCTATGCAATGGAAAGTTCCATCATTTTTATCTTATTCACTGTTGTATGTATTGGATATGCCCCAGTACCTATTGAGCACTGTGTGTGAGTTTATTAAGAGAATGAATGGGTATCACTTATTCTTTTAAATTATCATGTAATAGCATAAGTATTTCGGAGAAGGCAATGGCAACCTACTCCAGTACTCTTGCCTGGAAAATCCCATGGATGGAGCAGTCTGGTGGGCTGCAGTCCATGGGGTTGCTAAGAGTCAGACATGACTGAGTGACTTCAGTTTCACTTTTCACCTTCATGCATTGGAGAAGGAAATGGCAACCCACTTCAGTGTTCTTGCCTGGAGAATCCCAGGGACGGGGGAGCCTAATGGGCTGCAGTCTGTGGGGTCACACAGAGTTGGACACGACTGAAGCGACTTAGCAGAAGCAGCAGCATATGTATTTAGGTGAAACAGAAACATGAGTGAAACATGGGATACAAAACAACAACATACATTAATTTAAATATATATTCTCATTAAAGTTGAAGATATATGCAAGCCAAATCTGAATGAACTCCAACCACTTTTCTAAGCTCCTTTTAAATCAGTTTTGTAATGACTGGGATTCCAAAAAAAAAAAAATTAAGCACTTTAAATCTTTCTTAAATGTAAAACTTTAGTATAGCACACAACATAAAATTTTATTTAAAACACATGCACACAAACACACACTCATACACCAGTTTATAAAATCTACTGCATCATCAGGAACAGCATCAACAAAACAAATAATATAATTAAAGGAGGGGTACAGAACTTAAATATATACTCAAAACTATGTTTTTTTCCAGTAGCCATGTACAGATGTGAGAATTGGACCATAAAGAAGGCTGAGAGCTGAAGAATTGATGCTTTCGAACTGTGGTGCTAGAGAAGACTCTTGAGAGTCTCTTGGTCTGCAAAGAGATGAAACCAGTCAATCCTAAAGGAAATCAACCCTGAATATTAATTGGAAAGGCTGATGCTGAAGTTGAAGCTCCAGTACTTCGGTCACTTGATGTGAAGAGTTGACTCATGGGAAAAGACCCTGATGTTTAGAAAGACTGAAGGCAAAATGAGAAGGGGTGGTAGAGGATAAGTTGGTTAGATAGCATCACCAACTCATAAAACATGAATTTTAGTAAACTCCGGGAGATAGTAAGGCACAGGGAAACCTGTCATGCTACAGTCTATGGGGTCACAAAATGTTGGACATGACTTAGCAGCTCAACAGCAACAACCATAACAATGGATTATATATTTTCCTAATATTTGTGTTTTGATGAATCATAGGGATAGTATTTATGAGATGCACAACCCCCTTGAAGATTTCTTGGAATTACTTACATACAAAGTAAAATATTCAATTTATAGTAAGGGAAATTGAGAAAGGAAAGATTGGGGCACATTACTAATTATAAATCATTTCAGTGCTGGGCTGATTTTCACTAATTCAGTAAATGTTTTTCATAGTATAGAAATTTAGATTACAAGCTGAAACAAAATAATTAAAACTATGGATATATGTGTGCATATATGTATATATATTCAGAATTCATACACTCAACTGTTTAACATGTGACACAATCCAAAGTAACACAATTTTGCATGGATAATAATGATGGTTATTTTGAAATATTAAAAAATTTCTGAAAGTGTTAGTCACTCAGTTGTGTCCAATTCTTTGTAACCCCATGAACTGTAGGGGTCTGTGAGTACTAGGATATAGTTAGAATCGTCACCTATGGTTCAGGAAATAAAAATATTCATATGCTACAATATGCTTCATCAAAATGTAGGAACAAAATACTGACTGTTGCACCAGCAGAGAACAGTCTCAAAAACGCAGTGTTCGGTGAAAGAAGCCAGACAAAAAAGGAGCATACATTTTGTGACTCCACTAGTAAAAGGGCAAATTCATAGAAGAGATGGAAAGTAAATTGATTGCTTAGTGCTTGGTGTTGGAATGAAAATGACTGAAAATGTGTATGTATATACATATATACAATATATAAAATGAGGGAATATATATGTTATGTATATTGTATATATATATTTATTTACATATACACATACATATTATATGCACATATGTATACACATAGTATATATATTATGGGGGAAATATTCTCAGATTGTGGTAATAGTTGTACAACTATCAATACATATTCTTTGTAAACATATTCTATTGAGTTGTACACTTAAGTGAGTACTTTATGGCATAGATATTGTATCTCAATAAAGCTATTTAAAATATTAAAGAAATCATTGCTTGTCAAAAAATTTTAAGTTTTATGACGACATGATTCACCATCTTCATTTTGAAAACAAAGCTAGCAAATAAGAAAATGAATAGAAATATAAGACTACATTTACTTTTAAAATTAAGACTAAAATTATTTATTCCATTTTGTTAGAAGTGATCATAAGTTTTAAATGCAGACACATTGACATTCAAATCTAAGTTCTGTGATTGGCTTTTGGAGTACACTTCGGTAATTATTTAAACTTTTCCAGCCTTATATTTATCTTCAAAAAGAAGATAACATCTACTCATAGGGTTGGTGCAAGGATGAAATAAAGGAGCCTTGAAGAGTTTGGTTAAATAAAATAGTAGCATGCTGTGATTCATGGGGTCACAAAGAGTCGGACATGACTGAATGACTGAACTGAACTGAACTGATTCTCAGGAAGAAGTAATTATGATTTCAGAAGCATAGAGACAGAACACTTTTGAATTCCTTAGCACAGAAAAAAAGACAGTGATTATTAGGATGTTGTGAATACGTAAAACCATTGTCATTTTGTGTGATCTCAAAATGATTTTAGCTACAACATTTTGAATAGATCCACATGCTTGATTCATTAAATCTCCAGTAAAAATAACATGATCACAGCCCTACCTAATTCTACCTTTGGTGTTCTGATCCTTTCTCTACACAGTACTTAGTAGACTGATTCTTAAAACATAAATTGGACCAAATTAGAGTAGAAAATCATGCTAGATAAAGACTAGTAGTGATCTTAAATGAAAAGGAAGAAAAGAATTTTTAGAAAAGGATAAGATATTAATTGAGGCAGTTGAGAAAGTGGTATTGGGAAACTATACAACTAATTATAGAAAAAGAAGTTTTGTCAACACCAAATGGGATTATTGCCTCCTTTCTAAATGGTTACTTTCCTAATCTCCAGCTTTTTCTTTAAACTCAGTTCTTTCAACACAGTATCACTAGGCAATTTCAAATATTTGAACTTAATGGATGGCTCTTTACTAAAGGAAAAAATGTCCAAGAGTTACTGTTAATCAAAGGGATTTGAAAATAAGCAAATGCTTTTGCATAATTACATTTTAGTCTAAGAATTAGAGATAGAGTGAAGTAAAGGAGAGGAGGGGAGAAAGAGGAAGGAGGGGAAAGTCTCCAGTCTAATTGCTTCCTCTGTTCTACAGATATCTCCTTTGGGGAGACAGTCCCAAAGGAATACCCCAAAATGCCTATTCACTCTTTAGGGAATGAATACCACTCCTCTCACAAAGAGGTGTGTTCAGCTTCTCTGGTTTCAGAGCCTGGCCCTCCTGTTTCATGGCATCTAAAAGGAAAGGAAACCAGGATGGTGGATGTGGAGCCTGGATTCTAGCCCAAGCCCACTCTTTCCCTTCCATCTGTAGGTGCCTTCTTTCTAGAACACTCTCTCCTCATCTGATGTGTTATACATACTAGAAGCAGGTGAGAGAAGATGGGAATTGGTATTGGAGTTCGGGCTAAAACTGACTTAGCTGACTCCATGGATTTTCTTAAGATATTCCCTAATTAATGACGCTGAGTCTTAAAAACCTTAATTGTATCCATACATATTGTCATATTGCAGATGTAAATTCTATTGGAAGACAGAATTTTATGTTGAAAGAAGATAGTTGTTTTTAATATTGCTAATTGCTTGATGCTTTGCCTGCATTAAGTATTATCATTTCCATCCTCTTCTCCTGTATTACCACTAGATGCTTTTCAGTTTTCTGCTGTTCCAGCTATGGTGAGAGCATTTTTGAAAATCATTCACATCAGTCAGTTCAGGACAGTTCAGCTATGCAGTCGTGTCCAATGCTTTGAGATCCCATGGATGGCAGCCCACCAGGCTCCTCTGTCCATAGAATTCTCTGGGCAAGAATACTGGAGTGGGCGGTCATTTTCTGCTCCATTTTTATTTGTAGTATATAGATGTTATCCCTTTCCCCTGGGTCTTGTGCAGGTCTTAGTGTTTTGGGGAAAGCCCATCTCAATGAGACCACTGTCTGACCTTCCAGGTGTAACTAGACGTGAAGATGAGGAATCACACTCCAGTAACCGAGTTCCTCCTCATGGGAATCCCTCACACACAGGGGCTGGAACACGCGCTCTTTGTCTTCTTCCTCGCCTTCTACCTGCTCACTCTTGTGGGGAACCTGCTCATTCTCCTGGCCACCCTCACTTCCTCCAACCTCCACACCCCCATGTATTTCTTCCTGGGCAACCTGTCGGTGTTTGACATCTTTTTCCCTTCCGTGAGTTCCCCCAAAATGATGCTCTACCTACTGGGGCAAAGCCGGACCATCTCTTACCAGGGCTGCGCCTGCCAGCTCTTCTTTTATCACTTCCTGGGCTGCACGGAGTGTTTCCTGTACACTGTGATGGCCTATGACCGCTTTGCCGCCATCTGCCACCCGTTGCGGTACACGGCCATCATGAACCCCCGGGTGTGCGCCATCTTGACTCTGAGCACCTGGATGGGGAGCAGTGTGCATGCGTCTGTTCTCACATTTCTTGTATTTAAGTTACCCTACTGTGGCCCCAAGAAGGTGGGCAATTTCTTCTGTGACATCCCGGTGGTGCTGCCCCTGGCCTGTGCAGACACCTCTCTAGCTCACAGGGTGAGTGTCACCAACGTAGGTGTTGTGGCACTGCTGTGTTTCCTTCTTGTCCTCACTTCTTATATTCGCATCGTTATCTCTATATTGAGAATCAGCTCCTCAGAAGGGAGGCACAGAGCCTTCTCCACCTGCAGTGCCCACCTGACTTCCGTCCTGCTTTTCTATGGACCCGTGGTCCTCATTTATCTCCGGCCTGCCTCCAGCCCATGGTTGGATTCTGTAGTCCAGGTATTAAATAATATTGTTACCCCATCCTTAAATCCTTTGATATACAGCTTGAGAAACAAGGATGTGAAGTTGGCTCTGAGAAAAGCACTAATCCAGGGAGTACATACCTGAGGTGTGTAAGCTTTTCTGTCATTATCTGTCCTTACAATTTTACCTTGTATTTATCTGGGGCACCTAGTCTCTTAGAGTTGGTGTGACTGCTAAGTGTGGTGTGGGACAAGTCGGTTGAATTAATTCTTAATGATCAGTGTGTATATATTTATATAAAATTGTTTTCAACAAAATCTTTTACAGCACTTACCATGTGCTAGGCAGTATTTTATGTACTTTACAAGTACTGACACATGTTTTTATTATCACATGGAGTAGATATTATTATCCCAATTTACAGAGGAGAATATTAAGGCACCAAGAGGTTAGNTAAAATTGTTTTCAACAAAATCTTTTACAGCACTTACCATGTGCTAGGCAGTATTTTATGTACTTTACAAGTACTGACACATGTTTTTATTATCACATGGAGTAGATATTATTATCCCAATTTACAGAGGAGAATATTAAGGCACCAAGAGGTTAGGACAGTTTTGCAGTGTCACAGAGATAGAAAGTCGCTGAGCTAGGATGTGAATGCAAGGTTTTTAACTTTGTGCTAATGCTTCCACTGTATTGTCAGAATTATAACATAAATGCTTACTTCTTTTAGGGACTTCTTTTTAATTTACATTGAGTATTCTCCAATTTTCAAAAAAAAATCTGTAGTCTATTAAATTTGTTCCATTAATTTTATCACTTTTTAATATATATTTTAGTAAATGTTATATATTTCAACNTTTTTAGTTCGTCTTCACTTTCTGCCATAAGGATGGTGTCATCTGCATATCTGAAGTTATTGATATTTCCCCTGACAATCTTGATTCCAGCTTGTGCTTCTTCCAGCCCAGCGTTTCTCATGATCTACTCTGCATATAAATAAGCAGGGTGACAATATATAGCCTTGACATACTCCTTTTCCTATTTGGAACCAGTCTTTTGTTCCATGACCAGTTCTAACTGTTGCTTCCTGACTTGCATATATGTTTCTCAAGAGGCAGGTTAGGTGGTCTGGTATTCCTATCTCTTTCAGAATTTTCCACAGTTTATTGAAATTGTTGTTGCTGCTGCTAAGTCATTTCATTGTTAGGGAGATGCAAATCAAATTTACATTGAGATATCACCTACACCCATTAGAATAGCTTTTACTGGGGAAAAAGCAAAATAGAAAAGAGATGTGGAAAACTTGGAACCATTGTGCACCGTTGGTAGGAATTGCAAAATGGTAGATTCTCTATGGAAAGTGGNAGATGCAAATCAAATTTACATTGAGATATCACCTACACCCATTAGAATAGCTTTTACTGGGGAAAAAGCAAAATAGAAAAGAGATGTGGAAAACTTGGAACCATTGTGCACCGTTGGTAGGAATTGCAAAATGGTAGATTCTCTATGGAAAGTGGCATGGTGATTTTTCAGTAAATTTGGAAATAAAATTACCCTATGATTCACTAATTTTACTTCTGAGTATACATCCAAGAATCCTGAATATTCATACATATAGTATGTTCATGGCAGAATTATTCACAATAGGTAGGAGGTGGAAGCTATTTGTGCCTATTAATGACAAACAGATAATCAAAATGTGGAACATACACACATGTTGAAAATAAGTAAATGCTTTTACATAATTATATTTTAGTCTAAGATTTAATGAAGTAGAGACAGTGAGGAGAAGAAGGAAGGAGGGGAAAGTCTCCAGTCTAATTGCTCCCCCTGTTCTACAGACTTCCCACAGAGGGAGAAGGTCTCAAAGGAACGCTCAGAACATCTATTCACTCTTCAGGGAATGAATGCCACTCCTTTTCCCAAGGAACACAGGCACTGTTGGTCTGGATTTTCAGGTCTGAGTGACTTAATCTAAGAGGTGTATTCAGCTTCTCTGGTTTCAGAGCCTGACCTTCTGTTCCAGGCTCTGAAGGAAAGAAAGGAAAGACAGCAGGAGGGTGGATGTGGAACCCAGATTCCAGCCCACATTGACTCTCTCTTCCATCTGTAGGTGCCTTCTTTCTGGAATGCTCTCTCCTCATCTGATGGGTTATACACACCATACGCATGTGAGAGAAGATGGAAATTGGCTCTACTGGAGTTAGGACTAAACATGGACTTAGCTGACTCCATGGGTTTTCTTAAGATATGATATTCCCTCGTTAATGATGCTGAGTCTTCAAAACCTTCATCGGGATGGCATACATTGTCATATTGCAGACATAATTTCTATTGAGAGACTGACTGTGACATTGAGAGAAGATAGTTGTTTTTATTGTTGCCAACTACAACAATAACTGTTGCCTTTTCCTGAACTGAGTATTATCATTTCCATTGTGTTTCACTGTATTTCCACTAGATGGTTCTTAGTTGTCCATTTTTTGAGTTGACGATGGAGAAAGTATTTTTTGTAAATCGCTGACATCAATAGATGATTCCAAAGTGCTGCAGGGGTAGATCAGCCTAAGTCAAATGCTGTGTGCAGTAAAGGAGCATTGAAATCAGAATTCAGTACCTTGAGGGAATTTTCTAATGAGGATAGGAATTTGCAGCATTACATTAAGGGTTTTATATATATTAAAAGATTATTCCTCATTAGAATCAAATTCAGTTGCTCAGTCAGTGAACTGCAGAACACCAGGCTTCCTTGTCCATCACCAGCTCCTGGAGTTTGCTCAAACTCATGTCCATCGAGTTGGTGGTGCCATCCAACCATCTCATCCTCTGTCATCCTCTTCTCCTCCTGCCTTCAATCTTTCTTATCATCAGGTCTTCATATCATGGGGCCAAAGTAGAATCATATTATTAAATTTTAGAATGATAAGATATTATTAAACTATTAACCCAGACACTGAGGAGATATGGAGATTTGTTTTTTAAATCGTCCAAAATCACTGAGTGGGAATTATATTGGGCAGTTAAATTCAGATAAATCTGAGGCAGGATTTATCTTCTACCCTCTTCTCTGTTTCTCTTGTGCTAGCGATTATCCTTCAGCAGATACAGATGAATAATGGCTGAATGTCACTCATTAATTAGTAAGGACTGGACTGACTCCCCTCTAGAAGTTTTTTTATGTATAGTATATAGATATTATCCCTTTCCCCTGGGTCTTGTGCAGGTAATAGTGTTTTGAGGAAAGCTCATCTCAGTGAGACCACTGTCTGACCTTCCAGGTGTGACTAGACGTGAAGATGAGGAATCACACTCCAGTAACCGAGTTCCTCCTCATGGGAATCCCTCACACACAGGGGCTGGAACACGTGCTCTTTGTCTTCTTCCTCACCTTCTACCTGCTCACTCTTGTGGGGAACCTGCTCATTCTCCTGGCCACCCTCACTTCCTCCAACCTTCACACCCCCATGTATTTCTTCCTGGGCAACCTGTCGGTGTTTGACATCTTTTTCCCTTCCGTGAGTTCCCCCAAAATGATGCTCTACCTACTGGGGCAAAGCCGGACCATCTCTTACCAGGGCTGCGCCTGCCAGCTCTTCTTTTATCACTTCCTGGGCTGCACGGAGTGTTTCCTGTACACTGTGATGGCCTATGACCGCTTTGCCGCCATCTGCCACCCCTTGCGGTACACGGCCATCATGAACCCCCGGGTGTGCGCCATCTTGACTCTGAGCACCTGGATGGGGAGCAGTGTGCATGCGTCTGTCCTCACATTTCTTGTGTTTAAGTTACCTTACTGTGGCCCCAAGCAGGTGGGCAATTTCTTCTGTGACATCCCGGTGGTGCTGCCCCTGGCCTGTGCAGACACCTCTCTAGCTCACAGGGTGAGTGTCACCAACGTAGGTGTTGTGGCACTGCTGTGTTTCCTTCTTGTCCTCACTTCTTATATTCGCATCGTTATCTCTATATTGAGAATCAGCTCCTCAGAAGGGAGGCACAGAGCCTTCTCCACCTGCAGTGCCCACCTGACTTCCGTCCTGCTCTTCTATGGACCTGTGATCCTTATTTATCTCCGGCCTGCCTCCAGCCCTTGGCTGGATTCTGTGGTTCCGTTGTTCAATAATATTGTTAACCCTTCCCTGAATCCTTTGATATACAGCTTGAGAAACAAGGATATGAAGTTGGCTCTGAGAAAAGCACTAATCCAAGGAGTACATACTTGTGGAGCATAAAGTACTATGTCATTATCTGTGCTTATAGATTTGCCTTGCATTTATATGGGGCATGTGGTTTCTGAAACAAGCTGGGGGTGAATGACTAAGTGGCATTTGGGATAAATAGGTTGAATGGATTTTTTTTTGTTATTAACATGTATATATTTATATAAATTTGCATTCAAGAAAATTTTTGTGGCACTTACCGTGTGCCAGGTACTATGCTATGCACTCTCATATGTTATTATGAGAATTTTCATATAGAGTAGATATTATTGTCCCGGTATACAGAGGAGTGTATTAATGCACTGAGAGGTTAAGGCACTCCTGCAGTGTCTCAGAGATAGAAGTTTGCTGAGCTAGGATGTGAATGGAAGGGTTTTAACTTTGTGCTAATAATGTTGCCTCTGTATTGTCATAATTAGAACACATGTGCTTACCTCTTCCAGCAACTTCTTTTCAATTTGCATGGAGTAGCTTTCATTTTTCCAAAAAGAAATCTGTTGTCTACTCAGTTCATTCCATTAAATTTATCACTTCATCATCTATGCTGTGATGACTGCTATGTACTTAAGTCTGATATAAAGAGATTCAGTTATGTTTCAGAAACCAGAAATGTGCTAATCTATCTAGTGTCAGGCATTTTCATTGATCCTCTAGACTTAGGTCAGTGTATCTGCTCTTTACGACCTTGCTTTGAATTCTGTAGTATGAATGCAGATTTTCTACATTAAATCAAAGATGGAGTTTGACTTCCAGAATTCCTGGACCCTCAAAAATAGTAATCATTTTTTTCCTCTTGGAAATAAATAGATTTGAAGAAAATAGGAAAACTGTAAAAAAGTAAAATGACTAGAAATTACAAATTAACCCTACCACCTAAATAATAATAATCACCATTAACATTCTGACATTTCTGCTCTCTTTAATGAGTGACTAAATTGGAACTAAATTTTCTAAAATCCTGTTTACAACTATTTCGTGTATATCTATACCATCCATATATATCTAGCTACATATGTGTATTTATACATTTGAAACCATATTATATATATATATGCATATAATCCTGGTTTATTTCAATAGTGTATCGAACCTTTTCCATTGCCACAATTTTTAACCAGTTTTATTGTGATATATTTCACATGCTACAGAATTCACCCATTTAAATTATAGGAGTCAGTGTATTTTTTAGTATATTCACAGTGTCCACCATTACCACAGTCAATTTTAGAACATTTTTAACATCACAAAAAAATATTGTATACCTTTTACAGATCACCTTCTCATTACCTCCTTCAATTTCAGCTCTAAGCAACCATTAATCTACTTTCTATAACTTTAGGTTTGCCTGTTCTGGCCATTTGATATAAATAGAATCACATAAACTGTGTTTTATGTGACTGATTTGTTTAACTTCGCATAATGTGTTCAAGGTTCATGCATGTTGTAGCAAGTGCCTTACCCCCCGCCCCCATCTCTTATGTGTCTGAACATCCCTAGTTCCTGTAGTTTCTGAGGTCGCTATACATTATTAAATACATATGTGTTTATGATTGTACTATCTTCCTAGTAGATTAAGCCTTTTATCATTATAGAATATTCCTTTTTATCTCTAGTAACATTATGTGTTTTAAAGTCTATTTTGTCTGTTAGTCTAACCACTTCAACTTCCTTGCTGTTGCTGTTTGCATGATATCTCTTTTTCTATGCATTTGTTTTCCTTCTGTTTGTATCTTTGAATTTAAAGTGTGTCTCCTGTAGACAAAATGTATTAGGAAAAGTTTTTTCTGCTCCAGTTTGACGATCTTTGCCTTTTGGTTGAATTTTAATTTATTTGTATTTTAATGTTAATATAGATATAATTGGATTTATATTTTCTATTTTACCTGTTTTTTGTTTTCTATGTCTCATTCTGTGTCTTCTTTGTTCCTCTATTTCTCCTTTACTTTAAAAAATTGACTTTATGAAATAGAATTTTGATTTACTTAATGAGTTTTTCACTATTTTGTTTGAGTTATTACCTTAATAGTTGATCTGGGACTTACCATCTTATATCTTAACTTATCACAATCAGTTTCAAATGTATACTAAATAAATTCCAGAGCAATATAGAGACACTACTTCTATATATCTCTATTCATTTCCCCCTCTTTCTGTGGCATTGTTGTTAGACATATTGCATCTATGAATGCTACAATTCCAAAACACATGTTATAATTATTGCTTTATATAAGTTTATGGTTTCTAAGAAACTGGGGGAAGTATGTAAAGCAACTGTCTATTTATAGCTTTTGTTATAATAACCTTCTTACTTATTTTTGGCTTTCACCATTTGTTTCTGTACTTTTGAGTTATCATGTCATTTTCTTTGCCCAATACAGACTTTCTCCCATCCAACTCTTGTTTGATATTATTGGCAAGTATATTACAATTATATGTATATATATTGCATACATATATATATATCAGTTTATATCAGTATATATATCAGTTTATCTTCAAGTTTGTTCATTCTTTTTTCTGCCAATTTAAGTCTACCTTTGATTCCCTCTAATAAATTGTTTATTTCAGTAATTGCACTTTTGTACTCCAGAACTTCCATTTGGTTCTTATAATTTCTAGCCATTGATATTCTCTATTTGATCTAACATTGTCATTACACATCCCTTTGCTTCTTTAATTATGGCTTCCTTCAGTTTGAACATATTTATAAGGACAATTTTGAAATATTTTCCTATTAAAATTTGACATTTCATTAGTCTCATAGGCAGCTTTTTTGCCTCCTTTTTTCCCCTGCACTACGGATCACACTTTTCTGTTTCTTTGTATGTTAATTTTTTGTTGAAAACTGGATATTTCAGATAATATATTTTAGCAACACTAGGTACTAGTCCCTGCCTCCCTCCAGAGCATGTTAGTTTTTTGATTAGAGGCTGACTGAATAATTTTAATGAATTCTTTCTTTTTCCCTGCAGTGTTAAACCTCTCAGGATGTTGATCCTCAAGGTGAGGTAAAAGCCTGAGTAGGCCCACAGCCATCCTCAATACTGGTACTGGCAGGGCTCACTTTGATGGATTCTTTCCCTGATCACATCCTTTTATGGAAATGTGTGTATGTGCACACCCATTACTATTCCTAAGGCAATAATGGTGATTTATTCAAGGTCATTTTGGATGAGGAAATAGGAAAGAATAGAAACACTTTACTTTATGAGAACATTTTACTCATATAGTAAAGTGTGAAAAAGCACTTAATTAGGACCCAGAAAAATGTCTGGATTCTACCTGGCTCCACTAATAATAATACCCTGTGTGGTCCTGAACAAGTCATTTTATTCTGTGATCTTGGTTTCCAACATTTATAAAATGAAGATGTTGGACTAGATTATCCTTAAGCATTTTTCACATCTGAAATTGTGTACTATCATGGGAACTATTATTTAGAAGCATGTGGTCATGGGTTAAAGGGAAAAAAGGTGCCAGAGGCTTCCTAGTTTCTGATTTTGGTGAGGCAATGACTACCGTTTGAAGTACTGCCTTTTTTATTTTAAATAAAAATAATATTAAGATATAATTGCCATGCAACCCTGTGTAACCTTAAGGTGTATGTGGTGATTTGATTCATTTATATAGTGCAATATGATCACCACGATAGCATTAAGTAACACTTCTCTCATGTCATTTAGTTATCCTTTCATTTTTTCCTGTTGAGAACAACTGTGCTCTCTGTTTAGAATTCAGCCCTTGAGATTGGCCTTTGAAGCAAGGCTTCCCTAGTGGCTCAGCTATAAAGAATCCAGGTGCAATGAGAAAGACTTGGGTTTGATCCCTGGGTTGGGAAGATCCTCTGGAGAAGGGAAAAGCTACCCACTGCAGTATTCTGGCCTGGAGAATTCCATGGACTGTATAGTCCATGGAGTTGCAAAGAGTCAACTACTTAGAGACTTTCACTTTCTGAAGCAAGGTAAAATTCCTCATATTGGCCAGAAGATGACACTGTTGGGGCACTGACAAGCTAGATTCTTCTCTGCAACGATTTAGGCTGCAATAAAGATGGCTGAGTCCCTGAAACTACCACATTGTTTATGGCTATACCCCAATACAAAGTGTTTTTGGTGTTAAAAAAGAATTTTTTTTTTTAAAAGGAGATAGTCTAAAAACAAAGATCTCAGAACTGAATTGATAGGATAAAGAATGGTTGAAATGATGATTAGAACTGTGGGAGAGAGGTCTGTGAAGCTCTTGGCTTCCTGATGACACTACCATGTGTGATTATCTTTCTGGAGCAGTGGTTTCAAATCAGTGATTGTTACATGTTGGTGTCACTATATGCACTGTTTGTGTATAAAGGTAATATAGGTAAGAGAGAAAGTTTTGGGTGAAAATGGCTGGCAGAGGTCACAGGGCCCTGCATTTCATTTACAGAAGCCAGAAAACCCCCATTCTGATATTAATACGTGTATTCCCCCTCCAACTCCCAGCTAACTGAGAAGAGAACTGAACATTTTCCTTGTCATAGAAAAGGACTTGATCTCCTTTATTAAGAAGCCCCAGGGAATTAACTTTGCATAGAAATTGTGTTGATGACATGATACCAAGTATTAGTTTCAACAAAAGGAAACAACAGAGGGACTTTGGTAGCTACAGAATATTATTACTATTTCATGACATAAATATTGGTAAAATTTATACTAAATCAGAAAGTTTTATGTTTTGGAAGGAGAGAAGCACCATTTTTGTCTTATTTAGTTTCAGAGGCAGAAACTGAACTGCTCCTATATTTCTCACTCTCTTTTCCTTTACTATGCTGGTTATACATTACTCATTTTATTTTTTTTTCTAAAACAGTTCTGACATAAATATAAATCTTTCTATTCTCCAAGCCCAAAGTGCTGAGTAGACTTGAAACTGATAAATGCAAGAAACAGTTTAATAATTTTTCCTCCACTGTAATCCTTGGTTGCAAGTATGAACAATTATATTTTTGTTTCATTTATTTTCCTTTACTCTCCTACTATTTCTCATTTTCAAACTTTTAAGATTTTCTTTGTGCTAACTGGTTAAATTCTTGAATTTAGCCTTGAAAATTGTGCTGCTTCTATTAGCAATCGCTAGCAAAGGGAATCTCAAAAAAAGAAAGGGAGAAAAGTTTCTCTATTTTTATTTAACTGTAGTAATCAATACCATTCTGTTTTGTCAACCCCCTTTTGACAAAATGTTAAATAAAAACATACACAAAATTCTGTCTTAAGAAAATGCATAGTGCTGCATTTCTGTCTTTGATTTTTATAGTTTCTCTTGTAGAAATTACTTTAATAATGGAAATTTTTAGGACATCCATCTGGAATGGAGAAATTTTCCTATCCTCTAAAGTGCAGGCTTTAATGTCTAAAACATTTGGTTTTCTAATTGGCTTTTAGTTGATAATTTGTTATGTTCAATTTTGTATTTAAATGTGAATTTTTATTCTTCTAGAAATATAAATTACTCTAGATATGTATTATTAGGCAAAATTGCTTTCTTCTTCTCCCCGTAATCATGAAGGTATAGTATAAGCCTACTATTCCAATGTGTTCCCCATTTAAACAAAGGCTTTGAAATACTTTGTCTTTTTAAAATAAACACAAGTCCTAGTGGGTCACTATGGAGTCCTACATGCTCCTCCTTTTGCTCTTGGTAGGAGGCGAGTAACTGGGTAAGCAAAGAAGCAGGGGTGGCTCTCTTCCTCTTCCCATCTTCTTAAAATATGAAAAGCAGTACTTCAAGGCTGTATATTGTCACCCTGCTTATTTAACTTATATGCAGAGTTCATCATGAGAAACGCTGGGCTGGAAGAAGCACAAGCTGGAATCAAGATTGCTGGGAGAAATATCAATAACCTCAGATATGCAGATGACACCACCTTTATGGCAGAAAGTGAAGAGGAACTAAAAAGCCTCTTGATGAAAGTGAAACTGGAGAATGAAAAAGTTGGCTTAACGCTCAACATTCAGAAAACGAAGATCATGGCATCTGGTCCTATCACTTCATGGCAAATAGATGGGGAAACAGTGTCAGATTTATTTTTCAGGGCTCCAAAATCACTGCAGATGGTGACTGAAGCCATGAAATTAGACATGCTTACTCCTTGGAAGAAAAGTTATGACCAATCTAGATAGCATATTCAAAAGCAGAGACATTACTTTGCCAACAAAGGTCCATCTAGTCAAGGCTATGGTTATTCCAGTAGTCATGTATGGATGTGAGAGTTGAACTGTGAAGAAGGCTGAGCGCCAAAGAATTGATGCTTTTGAACTGTGGTATTGGAGAAGACTCTTGAGAGTCCCTTGGATTGCAAGGAGATCCAAGCAGTCCATTCTGAAGGAGATCAGCCCTGGGATTTCTTTGGAAGGAATGATGCTAAAGCTGAAACTCCAGTACTTTGGCCACCTCATGCAAAGAGTTGACTCATTGGAAAAGACTCTGATGCTGGGAGGGATTGGGAGCAGGAGGAGAAGGGGACGACAGAGGATGAGATGGCTGGATGGCATCCCTGACTCAATGGACATGAGTCTGAGTGAACTCTGGGAGTTGGTGATGGACAGGGAGGCCTGGCGTGCTGCGATTTATGGGGTTGCAAAGAGTCGGACACGACTGAGTGACTGAAATAACTGACTGACCCCTCATGACCCAGTGGGAAAGGGGATCTCTAATTTTCTTTATTTCAGGCTGCCTTCTAAACGCTTCTTTTCAACTGCTTGATTTTAAAATATGAGTTTCTTTTCTTTGCATTTAAAAAAGTTTATGCCCAAACTTTTAACCTAATAAATGCTTAAAAAATAAAATTTGAGGTCTTCTTTTTAAGATAAAGCAATAATACTTTAGGACAAGATGTGAGAGTATTGCTATGTTATATTGCCTTTCTAAAGCAGGGAAGAAACTGAGATTATATGCATACGGATGAAATAAGGGTCTCAATTGAGAGGATGGTTAAAGGTAATAGTTCATGACCATGTGCGTGCATGTTCAGTCATGTCTGGCTCTTTGCAATCCCATGGACTGTAGCCTGCCAGGCTCCTCTGTCCATGGGATTTCCCAGGCAAGAATACTGGGGTGAGTTGCTGTTTCCTTTGCCAGGGTATCTTCCTGACCCAGGGATTGAACCTGGGTCTCCTGCATCTCCTACATTTTCTGTTAGTGAGTTAAATACATTCAGTGGCCATAAAGTGGATTTTTTGGTAACCACATTAATTAAGATGGCTATCTAGATTTATTGATGGGAAAAAAATAGTTCAGGGAATAGGAAAATTAGAGTACAGGATGATAACTATAATATTATTTCACACGTGTAAATCTGTGTAAGTGTGGGCATATATAGGTGTGCTTGATAGATGACCACCAAAATTATTAACAGTGGTCATTTCTGGGAAGTGGAATTTTTACTGGATTAAAAATAATATTTTGTGTTTTTTATTACTTTTTTCATCATTAGCACCTCATAAGACCGTGATGCAGTTTTTTTAAAAAGGAAGAAACAGTAATTCTCTTGAATGAATCTTCTAGTAATTGTTCTCTCCTGATGTGAGAACACCTGATATTGTACTCTCCTGAGCCCATAGATAAAGAGAGATTAAAGAGAAGGAAGTGTGGGGAGCTCTCAACATACTCTCAGCAGTAAAATTACTAAAATAAAAAGAAAGGTTTTAAAGGAAAGTCCTAAGATTGAAATCAGAGGATGGGAGAACAACAGCAGATGCAGTCCTAAAAATTTCAGAAAACTGGGAAATGACTTCTAAAAGAAAATGCTTAGAAGTTACCAGCTTTTATATTTTCTTTTCTTTAATTTTTTTGTGCTATATTTTATACCATTTTCAAAGTTAAATCTTTTGGTTCAGTAACTTTTTCCCTTTAGTCCTTTATTCAGTCATATATTATTGAATTTTTAAATTCAATAATATTATTTATATAAGATTTCTGATGATTTCTTTTCACAACTTTTCTTTCCTTTGNGTTTGATGGGCTAGCCTCTCTATTGTTCAGCTGCTGATTCTGGCATGTAGAGAGAGAAAGGCTACGTTGATGGCTCCACCCCTTACGTGTGACTCAGCAGTATCACTTTGCTTTCATGGCTGCGGCTTCCACACTGCAGGATTGGACTCCTGATTCATTTCCCCCACCCACTGAGGGCAGGTCCAGTCCTACTAACACTCCTGTTTTTTCCCCAGTTCCTTTGTCCTACCGAGTATTGCATGGTTCTTTATCTTCTTTTTCACTGGTCAAGTACTCCTGTCTGCTCTCAGCTGGTGTTCTGCATGCACTTCTGTTTCTGAAGGTATATTCCTGATGTATCCATGGAGAGAGATGCACTCCATGTCCACCTACTCCCCTGCCATCTTGTTCTCAACAATTTCCTTCTTTTAAAAGTGAGAATAATATTCTGTGTATGTATATACCATATTTTGACTATCCATTTAAAGTTAATGGACACAAATAACTTCCACTTCTTACCTATTGTGAATAATGCTGCTTTGAACATGCTATAAGTTTGAGTATTCAGGAAACTTTTGAATGTGTACTCAGAAGGATAATTGCCAAATCGTTGGGTAATGTTATTTTTAAATTTATTGAGAAATTTNCCACTTCTTACCTATTGTGAATAATGCTGCTTTGAACATGCTATAAGTTTGAGTATTCAGGAAACTTTTGAATGTGTACTCAGAAGGATAATTGCCAAATCGTTGGGTAATGTTATTTTTAAATTTATTGAGAAATTTCCTTACCGTTTTCCATAGTGGCTGTACCATTTTATAATTTCCACCAATAGTGCACGATGGTTCCAAAATTTCTCCACAATTCTTTTCCTTCCCCCCCCCCAAAAAAAAAGCCATTCTGATGGGTGTTAGGTGACATCTCCTTGTGAATTTGATATCCATTTCCGTAATGGCAGTGATTGGAATTAAAACTGACCTTTTCCAGTCCTGTGGCCACTGCTGAGTTTTCAATGCTGAAGAATGTTCAAACTACTGGACAATTGCATTCATCTCACACACTAGCAAAGTAATGCTCAAAATTCTCCAAACTAGGCTTCAACAGTACATGAACTGAGAAATTCCAGATGTTCAAGCTGGTTTTAGAAAAGGCAGAGAAACCAGAAAGTCAAATTGCCAACACCCACTGGATCATAGAAAAAGCAAGAGAATTCCAGAAAAATATCTATTTCTGCTTCATTCACTACACTAAAGCCTTTGACTGTGTGGATCACAAAAAGCTGTGGAAAATTCTTAAAGAGATGGGAATACCAGACCATCTTACCTGCCTCCTGAGAAACCTGTATTCAGGTCAAGAAGCAACAGATAGAACCAGACATGGAACAGTGGACTGGTTCCAAATTGGGAAAGGGGTAGGTCAAGGCTGTATATTGTCACCTTGCTTATTTAACTTATATGCAGAGTGCTTCAAGCTAAATGCCAGACTAGATGAAGCACAAGCTGGAATCAAGATTGTCGGGAGAAATATCAATAACCTCAGATATGCAGATGACACCAGGAACTAAAGAGCCTCTTGATGAAGGTGAAAGAGAAGAGTGAAAAAGTTGGTTTAAAATTCAACGTTCAAAAAACTAAGATTATGGCATCTGGTCCCATAACTTAATAGCAAATACGAAAACAATGGAAACAATGGAAACAGTGACAGACTTTATTTTTGGGGGCTCCAAAATCACTGCAGGTGATGACTGCAGACATGAAATTAAAAGACACTTGATCCTTGGAAGAAAAGCTATGACAAACCAAGACAGTGCATTAAAACGCAGAGACATTATTTTACTGACAAAGGTCCATCCAGTCAAAGTTATGGTTTTTCCAAGTCATGTCTGGATATGAGACTTGGACCGTAAAGAAAGCTGAGCACCAAAGAATTGATGTTTTTGACCTGTGGTGTTGGAGAAGACTCTTGAGAGTCCCTTGGACTGCAAGATCAAACCAGTCAATCCTAAAGGAACTAAATTCTGAATAGTCATTGGAAGGGCTGACACTCCAATACTTTGGCCACCTGATTTTTCATTGGAAAAGACCTGATGCTGGGAAAGATTGAAGGCAAGAGGAGAAGGGGATTACAGAGAATGAGATGGTTGGATGGCATCAATGACTTGATAGGCATGACTTTGAGCAATCTGTGGGAGCTGGTGATGAACAGAGAAGCCTGGAGTGCTGTAGTCTATGGGGTTGCAGTGTCAGACATGACTGAGTGACTGAACTGACTGAACAGCACTGAATTATGCATCTGTTTGTATGTTTCTTATTTTCTTTGCAGAATGTCTTTAAGTCCTTTACTCCCTTTTTAATAAAATTGTTTGTTTTTTTAAGTGTATTTGTTTTTAATTGAAGGATAATAGCTTTAAATGTTGCATTGGTTTCTGCCATACATCAACTTGAATTAGCCATAGATATGTATATGTCACCCCACCCCTCTAGGTTGTCACATAGTCCCAGTTTGAGCTCCCTGCATCATATAACACATTCCCACTGGCTGTTTTACATATGATAGTATATTCTTTCTATGCTACTTTCTCCGTTTTCCCCACCCTCTCCTGCCCTCCAACGTGTCCACAAGTCTGTTTATGTCTGCATCTCCATTGCTGCCCTACAAATAGGTTCATCAGTGTCATCTTTCTAGATTCCATACACACACACACACACACACACACACACACACACACACACACACATGCTAATATATGGCTTTGTTTTTCTCTTTTAAACTTATTTCACTCTGTATAACATGCTCTAGGTTCACCCATCTGATAAGAACTGTCTCAAATGCACTTTTATGGCTGAGTAATATTCCATTGTATATATGTACCACAGCTTCTTTATCCATTAGTCTCTTGATGGACATAAAGAGATGAATGTCCATCAGATGAATGTCCATGTCCTAGCTATTGTAAATAGTGCTGCAATGATATTGGGGAACATGTACCTTTTTCAATTGTGGTTTCCTCAGGGAAATGACCAGTAATGGGATTGCTGAGTCATATGGTAGTTTTATTCCTTGTTTTTTAAGGAATCCCCATACTGTCATACATAGTGTCTGTATCAATTTACATCTCCACCAACAGGGTAGGAGGGTTCCCTTTTCTCCACATCCTTTCCAACATTTATTGTTTGTAGATTTTTTTGATGATGGCCATTCTGATCAGTGTTAGATGATATCTCATTGTAGTTTTATGTGCATTTCCCTAATAATGAGCAGTGTTGAGCATCTTTTCATGTGTTTATTAGCCACCTGTATGTCTCCTTTGGAGAAACATCTGTTGAGATATCCTGCCCACTTTTTTGAATCAAGTTCGTTGTTTTTTGTTATTATTGTGCTGTTAATAGAGTAAGATTTTAAGAACTGATGTTTGCATGTATTTGTGGTACATATTTTTAAGTAAAATTTTATGTTGTGTGCTATATACAAAAATTTTAGATACAGGAAAGATTTAAATTGATTTGTAATGCCAATCATCACAATACTGATTTGAGTTGAGAAAAGTGGTTAGAGTTCATTCAGGATCAGTTTTCATATATCCTCAACTTTATAATGAGAATGTATATTTAAATTAGTGTAGGTGGTTGTTCTGTANAGATTTAAATTGATTTGTAATGCCAATCATCACAATACTGATTTGAGTTGAGAAAAGTGGTTAGAGTTCATTCAGGATCAGTTTTCATATATCCTCAACTTTATAATGAGAATGTATATTTAAATTAGTGTAGGTGGTTGTTCTGTATCCCAGTTATTTCGATCATGTTTCAGTTTTCATTGAATAAATATGTGATTACATCATAATTTTAAACACTAAGTGGTACCCATTCATTCTTTAAATAAACTCATGCACAGTGCTTAGTAGGTCAGCGGGCCATGTCCTGTGGATACAACAGTGAATAAGATAAATGTGAGGAAGCATTTTCTATCTCTTTATTCATTTAAAAGGAAGGAGAGTTTGGAGGCGAACGATACATGTATAAGTATAGCTGAAACCCTTTGCTGTTCACCTGAAACTCACAACATTGTTAATTGGCTATACTCCAATACAAAATAAAAATTAAAAAACGAAACAAAGAAACGAAAAATGAAATAGACAACCTTACCTGCAAAGCAGAAATAGAGACACAGATATAGAGAACGGAGTATGAATACCAAGCCAGAAAGGCTGTGGTGGGATGAATTGGGAGATTGGGACTGAAATATATACACTATTGATACTATATATAAGATAGATAAAAAATAAGAACCTACTGTGTAGCACAGGGAAGTCTACGCAATGCTCTGCAGTGACCTAAATGGGAAGGAAATACAAAAGAGAAGGAATACATGTGTGGGTATAACTGATTCACTTTACTGCACAGAAGAAATGAACACAACATTATAAAGCACGTATTCCAATAACATTAAAAAATCAGAAGAATTAGGAGAATAATGTTAAAACACAATAAATCTAAAATACTTCACAAAACTCATAATTTAGTTCAGAGCAGTAAATACTACATTATAGAACACTCTTTTTAATGAACTTTTCACCTCCTTGTTCCTTAAGGAATAGATTAATGAGTTCAGCATGGGTGAGACAATATTATTTAATATTTGCACTATGGCACCAAGAAATGGGTTGGGTGTGGGCTGCAGATAGATGATGATTACAGGTCCAAAGGCACAGAGAATGGCAGTGAGGTGGGCACTGCAGGTAGAGAAAGCTTTCTGCCTGCCCTCTGCTGAACGGATCCTCAAAATGGCAGTCCCAATGCGTGTGTAGGAGACACAAACACTCAACCAAAGCATTAAAGCCAGAAAGCCAACATTAGTGGAAACCACTCTTTGGGCCAGGGAGCTATCAACACAAGCCAGGGGTAAGACAGCAGGAATGTCACAGAAGAAGTGGTCCACCCAATTGGGGCCACAGTAGGGTAGCTGAAAGGTAAAGGATGTCAGGATAGTGGCCTGAAGACAACCCACCAGCCAGGCTGCCATGACCAAACCAACACAGACTCCAGGTCTCATGATGAGCTTATACCTCAGCGGGTGACAGATGGCAACAAAACGATCATAAGCCATCACAGAATAGAGGCAGCCTTCCGTAGAACCCAGGAAATGATAGAAGAAGAGCTGAACAGCACATCCCTTATAAGAAATGGCTCGGTTCTGGCCAGAGAGATAGAATAGCATCTTGGGACAGGTGACAGAGGGGAACAGCATGTCCAAAATTGATAGGAGTCCCAAGAAGTAGTACATGGGAGTGTGAAGAGTTGAGGAGGAAACAATTGCCAGAAGGATGAGCAAATTGCCCAGCAGGGTCAAGGGGTAAATAAATGAGAAGATGACAAGGAGCACAGTCTCCAGTCCCTCTGTCTGAGGTATTCCAAGTAGGATGAACTCGTTCAGCTCTGTGTGGTTCCTCATGTTCTTGGGAGGAAGGTCTAGGGGAGGCTGAAGACAGGAAAGCTCAAATGTGGAGGCTGATTGTTGACAGACACAACACCAATATGTTCATCCATCATCACTCACTCTTAACGGAAATCAACACTGAATGTTGGAAGGACTGTTTCAGAAGCTGAATCTCCAAAACTTTGGCCACCTGATTTGAAGAGGTGACTCCTTCGAAAAGACCCTGATGCTGGGAAAGATTGAAGGAAAAAGAAGAGGGTGGTAGAGGAAGAGGTAGTTAGAAAGCATCACCGAGTCAATGGACGAACATGAATTTGAGCAAACTCTGGGAGATAGTGAAGGACAGAGGAGCCAGGCATGCTATATTAGTCCATGCTGTGGCAAAAAGTCCGACATTCTTAGGGACTTAACAGCAGCAGAATTTGTTTAAACATAAAGATGGCATTAAAATTGAGAGTTAGAAATTCTGCCAAGAACATTGAAGGCCTAGTACGTACTTTCTTGGTGGTTCAGCCATGTAGAATCTGCCTGCAATGTGGAGAACCAAGAGATTAGGGTTGGATGCCTGGGTAGGGAAGATCCCCAGGAGAAGGAAATGGCAACCCATTCCAGTATTCTTGCTGGGAAAATCCTACACAGAGGAACCTAGCGGGCTATAGTCTATCAGGTCGCAAAGGAGTCAAATATGACTTAGCCACTAAACTACAACTTTATGGCAATAGACGGCCCAGGGGTAGACATAGTAGAGGTTCTTTCCCAATTTCTATCTTTTGAACCCTTCTCATGTCTTTTCCAGCTTGCTTTAACTTTTCCAACACTGAGGTCCTCAAATCATAGATCTATCCATGAATTCTACTGCTGAAAATCCTATCTAGCTCTAACTCTATGTTTACTTTATTTTGGTGGTAATGATACGTGAGAGAGGGTGAGAGTCAGTTTTTTTTTTTTTTTTTTTAAAGAACAAAATTTGGGCACCTACAAGGCAAAGAGGGAACATAACTGGCTGGTGCTATTGAGCTGAAAGTTGCTTTTCTCGTTCTGCAGGAGAAGGAAGCAGCCCTGTCCTGCTAAACTCCCATCAGCTTGCAGGCTGCTGGTAGATCTCCAGAATTCTTTTTTCTGATCACTTTCAAATAGAATGCAAAAACCTCAGTGTGCTTTTATCTCTTGCAATAATTCCCTCTTTGACTCTAAGAACTGTAATAATTCTCAAACAAGCTTTAAGTAACTTTGGTCTTCCTTTGGGTATTAATTCCCCTAGTCAGAGATCCTATTAAGCAAGGAAGCAATTAATTGCTTGTTATAATTTTACCTTTGTAATTAGACAGAAAGAGAGTAAAGGAAACTGATTAAAGATGAAATATTTTATGATTTCCTTTGTAAAATATACTTCAGTGAAATAATAATTAAAAATTTATTTGGCATTTATGTCATGTATTTATAGGTACATATATGTATTTACTGCTTTTTCATGTGTACGTGTTGCTTTAATTAATGAATTATTTTATTATTCCTTTTCCCTTTTGCAAAAGGATTGATCTATTCAAGAAATAGTAATAGGGTTAGCTCAGAAAATTAATGCAATTGATGAAAAACTAAACTCATGGAAGGCTAGAAACTAGAGCAGCTCCTCAGCACTAAGAACTTGTGGTGCATCCTCAGGGCCCTGCCAGCAGGTGATTCAACCTCAGCTGCCCATTGCTTCTGAGAGCCTCACATCCAGATTCGAATCTGCTGAATCTCATGCCCACCTCTGTGGCCATGGTACATGGTACAGTGGATTAGAGATGGGCAGTCCTCCAAAGGGTAGGGGAAATAAAGGCCTATTGCCAGGAGTAAGGGCTTCCTTGACAGCTAAGTTGGTAAAAAAAACCACCTGCAGTGCAGGAGACCCCAGATCAATTCCTGGGTCAGGAAGATCTGCTGGAGAAGGGATAGGGTACCCACTCCAGTATTCTTGGGCTTCCCTGTGGCTCAGCTGGTAAAGAATCCACCTTCAATGCTGGAGACCTGGGTTTGATCGGGAGATTCCCCAGAGAAAAGAAAGGCTACCCACTCCAGTATTCTGGCCTGGGAATTCCATGGATTGTATAGTCCATGGGGTCTCAAAGAGTCCGACACAACTGAGTGACTTTCACTAAAGGAGTAAGAAACAAACTGAGGTCAAAAAGAACTTTTAGCTGTAACTTGAGATATGTGTCTTATAGTACTCAGCATCTGTTCAAGTTTCTTGGATAAATGCCTGGCCTGGGATACTCAATAAATATTTGGAATGATGATTTCAAATTCCTCATTGAATATATTCTTTGACTTGCTTATTTATACATACACTGATCCATTT
>SJYW01050704.1:84115-126044 GCA_006410735.1 Raphicerus campestris
TTTTTAATGGCTGAGTAATACTCCATTGTGTATATGTACCACAGCTTTCTTATCCATTCATATGCTGATGGACATCTAGGTTGCTTCCATGTCCTGGCTATTATAAACAGTGCTGTGATGAACATTGGTGTACATGTGTCTCTTTCAATTCTGGTTTCCTTGGTGTGTATGCCCAGCAGTGGGATTGATGGGTCATAAGGCAGTTCTATTTCCAGTTTTTTAAGGGAGCTCCACACTGTTCTCCATAGTGGCTGTACTAGTTTGCATTCCTACCAACAGTGTAAGAGGGTTCCCTTTTCTCCACACCCTCTCCAGCATTTATTGCTTGTAGACTTTTGGATCACAACTATTCTGACTGGCGTGAAATGGTACCTCACTGTGGTTTTGATTTGCATTTCTCTGATAATGAGTGATGTTGAGCATCTTTTCATGTGTTTATTAGCCATCTGTACGTCTTCTTTGGAGAAATGTCTATTTAGTTCTTTGGCCCATTGTTTGATTAGTGGAGTCGCTCAGTCGTGTCTGACTCTTTGCGACCCTGTGGACTGTAACCTGCCAGGTTCTTCTGTCCATGGGATTCTCCAAGCAAGAGTACTGGAGTGGGTTGCCATTTCCTTCTCCAGGGGATCTTCCCAACCTAGGGACCGAACCCGGGTCTCCTGCATTGCAGGCAGACGCTTTATCCTCTGAGCCACCAGGGAAGCCCGTTTATTTTTCTGGAGTTGAGCTGCAGGAGTTGCTTGTATATTTTTAGATTAGTTGTTTGTCAATTGCTTCATTTGCTATTATTTTATCCCATTCTGAAGGCTGTCTTTTCACCTTCCTTATAGTTTCCTTTGTGAAAAAGATTTTAAGTTTAATTAGGTCCCATTTGTTTATTTTTGCTTTTAGTATTAGTTTTTAATTTACATTTTACCCAGCAGGCCAAGTACTCAGGATTTTAATTTTCTTTAATTGATGAGAAGCACATCAAAAAGCAATTATACAAAGAAGCATTTCAGCCTTTAGGAAATTCAATTTATTAAAAACCAACATTTGTTGATACTGTTCATACTGTTCACGGGGTTCTCAAGGCAAGACTACTGAAGTGGTTTGCCATTCCCTTCTCCAGTGGACAACATTCTGTCATACTTCACCATGACCCGCCTGTCTTGGCTGGTCCCATGGGCATGGCTTAGTTTCATTAAGTTAGACAAGCTTGTAGTCCTAGTGTGATTAGATTGACTAGTTTTCTGTGATCATGGTTTCAGTGTGTTTGCCCTCTGATGCCCTCTTGCAACACCTACCATCTTACTTGGGTTTCTCTTACCTTGGACGTGGGGTATCTCTTCACGGCTGCTTCAGCAAAGTGCAGCCACTGCTTCTTACATTGGACAAGGGATATCTCCTCACCGCTGTCCCTCCTGACCTTGAACGTGGACTAGTTCCTCTAGGCCCTCCCGTGCTTGTGCAGCCACTGCTCCTTGGACGTGGGGTAGCTCCTCCCGGCCGCCGCCCCTGGCCTCAGGTGGGGGATAGCTCCTCTCAGCTGCTTCTGCACTGTCTCAGCCTGACACTCTCGGCTGACCCCCCAATCTCTGACGTGGGGTAGCTCCTCTTGGCTGTGCTCTGCTCCATCACAGCCACCCGCACTCATGAACAGTATGAAAAGGCAAAATGATAGGACACTGAAAGAGGAACTCCCCAGGTCAGTAGGTGCCCAATATGCTACTGGAGATCAGAGGAGAAATAACTCCAGAAAGAATGAAGGGATGGAGCCAAACCAAAAACAATACCCAGCTGTGGATGTGACTGATGATAGAAGCAAGGTCAGATGCTGTAAAGAACAATATTGCGTAGGAACCTGGAATGTCAGGTCCATGAAGCAAGGCAAATTGGAAGTGGTCAGACAGTAGATGGCAAGAGTAAGTGTCAACATTCTAGAAATCAATGAAATAAAATGGACTGGAATGGGTGAATTTAACTCAGATAACCATTATATCGAATACTGCAGGCAAGAATTCCTCAGAAGAAATGGAGTAGCCATCATGGTCAACAAAAGAGTCTGAAATGCCGTACTTGGATGCAATCTAAAAAATGACAGAATGGTCTCTGTTTGCTTCTAAGACAAATCATTCAATATCACAGTAATGCAACTCTATGCCCCAACCAGCAATGCTGAAAAAGCTGAAGCTGAATGGTTCTATGAAGATCTACAAGACCTTTTAGAACTAAAACCCCCCAAAGATGTCTTTTTCATTATAGGGAACTGGAATGCAAAAGTAGGATGTCAAGAAACACCTGGAGTAACAGGCCAATTTGGCCTTGGAATGCAGAATGAAGCAGGGCAAAGGCTAATAGAGTTTTGCCAAGAAAATGCACTGGTCATAGCAAACACCCTCTTCCAACAACACAGGAGAAGACTCTACACATGGACATCACCAGATGATCAACATCGAAATCAGATTGATTATATTCTTTGCAGCCAAAGATGGNACTCAATGGTCGTGAGTCTGAGTGAACTCTGGGAGTTGGTGATGGACAGGGAGGCCTGGCATGCTGCGATTCATGGGGTTGCAGAGAGTTTGACACGACTGAGTGACTGAACTGAACTGATGATAGATAACTAATGAGAATCTCCTGGGTAGCACAGGGAACTCTACTCAATGCTCTGTGGTGACATAAATGGGAATGAAATAAAACGAAGGGATATATTATTGGGTATGGCTGATTCACTTTATGGTGCAGAAGAAACTAACACTTTGTAATGCAACTACATTTCAATAAAAATTTTTTAAAAAAGTAAAAGAAACAGAGAATGATGTTAAAAGACAAGAAATTTCCAAAATCCTTTACAAAATTCACAATTTATTTCACAGCAGTAAATACTATATTGTAGAAAACCATTTTTAGGGATCTTTTCACTTCCTTGTTCCTTAAGGAATAGATTAAAGAGTTTAGCATGGGTGAGACAGTATTATTTAATATTTGCACTGTGACACCTAGCAAGGGGTTGGGTGTGGGCTGCAGATAGACAANTAGAAAACCATTTTTAGGGATCTTTTCACTTCCTTGTTCCTTAAGGAATAGATTAAAGAGTTTAGCATGGGTGAGACAGTATTATTTAATATTTGCACTGTGACACCTAGCAAGGGATTGGGTGTGGGCTGCAGATAGACAATGATTACAGGTCCAAAGGCACAGAGAATGGCAGTGAGGTGGGCACTGCAGGTAGAGAAAGCTTTCTGCCTGCCCTCTGCTGAACGGATTCTCAAAATGGCAATCCCAATGCGTGTGTAGGAGACACAAACACACAACCAAAACATTAAAACCAGAAAGCCAACATTAGTGGAACTCACTCTCTGGGCCAGGGAGCTATCAGCACAAGCCAGGGGTAAGACAGCAGGAATGTCACAGAAGAAGTGGTCCACTCTATTGGGGCCACAGTAGGGTAGCTGAAAGACAAAAGCTATCAAGACGGTGGCATGAAGATAACTTAGCAACCAGGATGCCAAGACCAAACCAACACAGACTCCAGGTCTCATGATAAGCATATACCTCAGTGGGTGACAGATGGCAACAAAACGATCATAAGCCATCACAGAATAGAGGCAGCCTTCCGTAGAACCCAGGAAATGATAAAAGAAGAGCTGAGCAGCACATCCCTTATAAGATATGGCTCGGCTCTGGCCAGAGAGATAGAATAGCATCTTGGGACAGGTGACAGAGGGGAACAGCATGTCCAAAATCGATAGGAGTCCCAAGAAGAAGTACATGGGAGTGTGAAGAGTTGAGGAGGAGACGATCGCTAGAAGGATGAACAAATTGCCCAGCATGGTCAGAGGGTAAATGAACAAGAAGATGACAAGGAGCACAGTCTCCAGTCCCTCTGTCTCAGGTATTCCCAGTAGGATAAACTCATTCAATTCTGTATAGTTCTTCATGTTCCTGGGAGGAAGGTCTAGGGGAGACAAAAGACCAGAAAGCCTGAATGTAGAGGCTGACTGTGACAGACACAATACCGATACACTCATCACCATTCACTCCTAAGGGAAATCAACCCTGAATATTCATTGGAAGGACTGTTGCAAATCTGAAGGTTCAATTCTTTGGCACCTGAATGAAGAGATGACTCCTTGGAGAAGACCCTGATGCTGGGAAAGATTGAAGGCAAAGGATAAGGGGATGGGCAAAGTATGAGATGGTTAGATAGCATGACCAACTCAATAGGCTTGGATCTGAGCAAACTCTGGCAGTTAGAGGAGCCAAGAATGCTGCAGTCCATGGGATGGCAAAAGAGTCTGACACAAATTAGCAACTGAAAAACCACCACCACCACCTCTGTTTAAATATAAAGATGATGTTGAAAATAAGAATGGTACAGGGAGGGAGAGGGGTTCAGGATGGGGAACACATGTATACCTGTGGTGGATTCATGTTGATGTATGACAAAACCAATACAATATTGTAAAGTAATTAACCTCCAATTAAATAAATTTGTATTTTAAAAAAGAAATTCTGCCAAGAATATTGAGGGTCTAGTAAGTCCTTCCCTGTGACTCAGTGATGTAGAATCTGCCTGCAGTGCAGGAGAATTGAGTTCAATTGCTGGATCAAGAAGATCCCCTGAAGAAGGGAATAGCAACCCACTCTTATATTCTTGCCTGGGAATCCCATGGACAGAGGAGCCTAGAAGGCTACAGTCCATGGGGTCACAAAGAGTCAGACATGACAGAGAAGCTAAGCAATAACTTTATAGCAGCAGACAGCCCAGAAGTAGGCATAGTAGAGGCTCCTTTCCAATTTTCATCTTTTAAATATTTCTCATATCTTTTCAACTTGTTTTAACTTTTCCAACACAGTGAGGTCTTCAAATCATAGATCAACCCATGAATTCTAAGACCGTATCTAGCTCTAGCTCTATTTTTATTTTTATTTTACTTTTATGTTGGTGATTACACTGAGAAGGAGAGTGTGAGAGTTAAATTATTGTTTTTTTAAATGAAGGATAAAATTTGGGCACTTACAAGGCAACATAACTGGCTGGTGCTATTGAGTTGAATATTGCTTTTCTGTCCTTCTGCAGGGGAAGGAAACAGTCCTGTTCTGCTGAATTCCTATCAGCTTTTGCAGTCTGCTGGTAGACCTCCAGAGTGCTCTTTTCTGATTACTTTCAAACAGAATGTCAATAATCTCAGTGTGTTTTCTCTCTTATAGTAATTTCTTCTATGACTCTAGGAACTGCAATGATTCCCAAACAAGCATTAGTAACCTTGGTCTTCCTTTGAGTACTAATCCCACAAGTCAGGGGCCTTATTAAACAAGGGAGCAATTAATATAATCAGCCCTTAGCAACGGATAGAAAGAGAAAGAGAGGAGGAAACTGATTAAACAGGAAATCTTTTATGATAATTTTTGTAAAATATACTTCAGTGGAATGATATTCAGTTCAGTTCAGTTCAGTCTCTCTGTCATGTCCGAATCTTTGTGACCCCATTTGGCACAAATGTCACATATTTATAGGTACATTTATATATTTACTGTTTTTTTCATGTGTATGCATTGTTTTAATCAAATAATTTTTTTTACTATTTGTGTCAATAAGATTGATTTACTGCAAGGACTAGTAACTGGGTCAGCTCAGAAAATTAATGAAATTGATGAAAAACTAGGCTCATGGAAGGCTAGAACTAGGGCAGCTCCTCAGCAGTAAGAACTTGTGGCATATTCTCAGGGTCCTGCTGTCAGGTGGTTCAGCCTCAGCTGCCCATTGTTTCTGGGAGCCTCAGCTCCAGATTCAAATCTGATTTCCTTGGCTGAGTCACCTGCCTGCCTCTTTGGCCAGGGTACAGTGTGCGATGGGATAGAGACTGAAAGATCTCCAAAGTATAGGGGAGATAAAGGCCTGTTGTTAGGAGAGAAGTGGTAGGAAACACGCTGATAAGTCAAAAGAACTTTTAGCTATAACTTGAGTTGTGTGTCTTTTAGTACTTGACTTGATATCTGTTCAAATGTCTAAATGCTTAGAATACTCAATAAGTATTTGGGGGGATAGATTTCAAAGTTGTTATTGAACACATTCATTAACTTGCTTATTTATGTATACATGGATCCATTTATTTGCACAAATACTGAGTCCCAATCATACCAGGCAGGGCATTAATTATTTTCCAAGAGTCAGAAAGTTTAAGGAGGGCAGAGTGGTTAATTATAGCTCCTCTGCTCAAAACACTTAGAGTTTATCTGAAAGGAAAAAGAGTACTTGACAGTCTTATTTAAACCTTTTAAAACTCTCATGAAGTCTTCTATGGATAAGGAAAGTTAGGATCTAAGAACTTTATTTGCCCAAAATAATGGAGTTTACTCTGAAGGAATTGGAATTTGTTCTCTTTAAAACTTTGGCCCTAAAGTTTCTGATCATCAGATTTCAGGGTTTAAAGAGCACTGAAGTAGTTACATTGTTCAAAGTACATCTAGAATTTCTATTTAAAAAGTGAAAATTATTTTCGTTGAACATCTAACTAATGCTAAAAAGATGTAAAAGGTGATAATTCTAGGACTTCCCTGGTGAAGTGAAGTGAAGTTGCTCAGCCGTGTCCGACTCTTTGCGACCCTGTGGGCTGTAGCCTACCTGGTTCCTCCATCCATGGGATTCTCCAGGCAAGAATACTGGAGTGGGCAGGCCATTTTCTTCTCCAGGGGATCCTTCCAACCCAGGAATCGAACCCAGGTCTCCCACATTGTGGGGAGATGCTTTACCCTCTGAGCCACCAGGGAAGCCCCTAAAAAAATGTAAAAGTTGATAATTCTAAGGCTTCTCTGGTAGCTCAGTGGTAAAGAATCTGTTTGCCAAAGCAGGAGACACAAGGTTGGATCCCTGGTCCAGTGATTCCACGTGGTGTGAGGCAACCAAGCCTGTGCACCACAGCTGCTGAGTCAGTGTTCTTGAGCCCCGGAGTCACAACCACTGAGCCTGTGCACCACAACTTCTCAAGCCCACATTCCCTAGAGCCCACCCTCTGCAACAAGAGAAGCCACCATCTTGAGAAGCCTAACCACTGCAATTAGAGAGCAGCCCCTGCTAGCCATGATGAGAGAAAAGCTGGAGCAGCCATGAAGACCCAGCACAGCCAAATGAATCTATCAGTTGCTCAGTCGTGTCCGATTCTTTGCGACTCCATGAATCACAGCACACCGGGCCTCCCTGTCCATCACCAACTCCCAGAGTTTACCCAAACTCATATCCATTGAGTTGATGATGCCATCCAACCCTCTGATCCTCTGCCGTCCCCTTCTCCTCCTGCCCTCAATCTATGAATACCCAAAATTATTTTTTAAAATTTGTAAAAAATGTTAATAATTCTACCATCCTATTTATCTTTGATTATCTTTAATACTTTGGAGCATGATGACCTACTTGAAAAACCTGTACAGGCTGTATAAACAAAAAAAGATAAACATGCCTTTGATTAGGAAATAAACACCACTGAATTAATTGCCCTTGGTCTATAAAAGTATCTTCAGAGTTAGGGCTGCTGCTGCTGCTGCATCGCTTCAGTTGTGTCCGACTCTGTGCGACCCCATAGACGGCAGCCCACCAGGCTCCTCCATCCCTGGGATTCTCCAGGCAAGAACACTGGAGTGGTTTGCCATTTCCTTCTCCAACGCATGAAAGTGAAAAGTGAAAGTGAAGCCGCTCAGTCGTGTCCGAGTTAGGGCTAGGAAGGATAAATAAATAAAAAGTAGAAAAGACATGGAGTAACTTATAAAAGTTTAATTGTTTACTTGTAAGTTTATTTGTGGAAGAAAAAGAAGGGATAAAAACAGGAAGGGTGTTTGCAGGGTTTGAAGATAAGAATAAGAAATAATATGGAATACTCTTATACATCTGGAGAAGAGAATAGCAACCCACTCCAGTATTCTTGCCTGGAGAATTCCATGGACAGAGGAGACTAGCAGGCTACAGTCCATGGGACTGAAGAGTCAGAAACGACTGAGTGACTAACACTCATGTGTCAGAGATATTCAAAGGAAAAAAAAGCTGAGGTAAGATGTTTTGGTGTGTGTATCTAGAAGGTCATATGTTTATTTTCAAAATTTTGGCAGAACTGCTATATTGAGTAGAGCTACATGAAGATTTGAGATGGAATCCTAATTCTATGCACAAACTATAATTTATAGAAATCTACCCAATATCCCTAAGCCTTGTTTCACTTTCTATAAAGTAATCTCAGTATGTTTTTTTGTAGATAAATGAGATATAACATGTAAAGCAATTGAATTACACACTGTCTGGTAAGGAGTAAGGACACAAATGATAACTCCAGGCAGACTGCTTGAAGCCTACCTAAGGTTGCATTTCTCAGACTCTTCTCTGCCCACAGCAAACTGAGGTATTCAACAATTTAACAGTAATTTGAGTGGGTTCAAGAGTAGATGAAAGAAGAGAACTAGCAAACTCAAAAATTCCAGGATATGTGAGAGGCAGATAAGGAGGCTTCTTTTTATTTATTTATTTTATATTTATTTTAAATATTTTATATTTATTTATTTTATATTTTATATTTTATAGCTAATTAACAATGTTGTGATAGTTTCAGGTGTGATAGAACAGCGAAAGGACTTAGCCATCCATGTACGTGTATCCATTCTCCCCCAAATTTCCCTCCTATACAGGCTACCACATAAGTTTCAGCAGAGTTCTCTGTGCTATACAGTAGTTTATCCATTTAAATAGAGCAGTGTGTACATGTTCATAACAAATGAGCCTCATTTTAAATAGTGGAAAAACAATACAAAGCTTAAATTTACCATCTTATGGGAAATAGATGGGGAAACAGTGTCAGACTTTAATTTTTGGGGGCTCAAAAATCACTGCAGATGGTGACAGCAGCCATGAAATTAAAAGACGCTTACTCCTTGGAAGAAAAGTTGTGACCAACCTAGATAGCATATTCAAAAGCAGAGACATTACTTTGCCAACTAAGGTCCATCTAGTCAAGGCTATGGTTTTTCCTGTAGTCATGTATGGATGTGAGAGTTGGACTGTGAAGAAGGCTGAGCACCGAAGAATTGATTCTTTTGAAGTGTGGTGTTGGAGAAGACTCTTGAGAGCCCCTTGGACTGCAAGGAGATCCAATCAGTCCATTCTGAAGGAGATCAACCCTGGGATTTCTTTGGAAGGAATGATGCTAAAGCTGAAACTCCAGTACTTTGGCCACCTCATGCAAAGAGTTGATTCATTGGAAAAGACCCTGATGCTGGGAGGGATTGAGGGCAGGAGGAGAAGGGGATGACTGAGGATGAGATGGCTGGATGCTGTCACTGACTCGATGGATGTGCATCTGAGTGAACTCCGGGAGCTAGTGATGGACAGGGAGGCCTGGCGTGCTGCGATTCATGGGGTCGCAAATAGTCTGACACGACAGAGTGACTGAACTGAACTGAACCATTTTAGGTATACAGTTCAATAGTGTTAAGTATATTCGTGCAATTGTGCAACCAAACTTTGCAACTTTTTCATATAGCAAAAGGAAACTCTATATCCATTAAACAGCTACCTATTTTCCCCTTTCCCAGCCCCCGGCAACCACAATTCTACCTTCTTTTCTATCATTTCACTACTATAAAAACTTCATATAATTTGATTCCTACATTATTTGTCTTTTGTGGCTTCTTAAATCACTTAACACAATCTGAAATTTCACCCATCTAGAAGCAACCGTGTCCATTCCTTTCCCTTTTAAAGTGTGAGTAATGTCTGTCTAGTCAAGGCTATAGTTTTTCCTGTGGTCATGTATGGATGTGAGAGTTGGACTATGAAGAAAGCTGAGCACCAAAGAACTGATGCTTTTGAACTGTGGTGTTGGAGAAGACTCTTGAGAGTCCCTTGGACTGCAAGGAGATCCAACCAGTCCATTCTGAAGGAGATCAACCCTGGGATTTCTTTGGAAGGAATGATGCTAAAGCTGAAACTCCAGTACTTTGGCCACCTCATGAGAAGAGTTGACTCATTGGAAAAGACTTTGATGCTGGGAGGGATTGGGGGCAGGAGGAGAAGGGGGTGACTGAGGATGAGATGGCTGGATAGCATCACTGACTCGATGGACGTGAGTCTGAGTGAACTCAGACTGAGTTGGTGATGGACAGGCAGGCCTGGTGTGCTGCAATTCATGGGGTTGCAAAGAATCGAACACGACTGAGCTACTGAACTGAACTGAATGATTAGTGATATTGACCATCTGTTTATATGTTTGTGTTTTTTTTTTTTTTTGTAAAATGTCCATATGAGCACTTTACGCTATTTTTAATCAAGTTATTTCTTGTTTTTGTTGTTTATGGAGTAAGATTATAAGAAATGGTGTGTGCATGTGGGTGTGTGCACATGTGATTTAAGTAAAATTTTATGTTATGTGCTATACTAAAGTTTTAAATACAGCAAAGATTTAAACTGCTTTAAGTTTTTTTGCAACACCAGTCATTGCAACACAGATTTAGGAGCTTGGAAATATTGTTGGAGTTTATTCAGATTCAACTTTCATATATCTTCAACTTTAATGAGAATATATATTTAAATTGTGTATATGGTTGGTCTCTATTCCAATTATTTCATTCATGTTTCTGTTTTCATGTAAATAAATATACAGTTACATCATAATTTGAAAGGGTAACTTGTCTATATATTGAAAAGCAAAGACATCACTTTGCTGACAAAGGTCCATTTATTCAAAGCTATGATTTTTCCGGTAGTCATGTATGCATGTGAGAGTTGGACCAGAAAGAAGGCTGAATGCTGAAGAATTGATGCTTTTGACCTGCGGTATTGGAGAAGACTCTTCAGAGTCCTTTGGACTTCAAGGAGATCCAACCAGTAAATCCTAAAGGAAATCAACCCTGCATATTCATTTGAAGGTCTGATGCTGAAGCTGAAGCTCAAGTTCTTTGGCCACCTGATGTGAAGAGCTGACTCATTGGAAAAGACCCTGATGCTGGAAAAGACTGAAGGCAGAGTCCAGAGCGCTAACCATTAAACCAATACAATATTGTAAACTAGAATAAAGTATTAAAAAAAAAAAGATGATTGTATTCAACAACAACAACAAAAAGACTGAAGGCAGGAGGAGGAGGGGATGACAGAGGATGAAATGGTTGGATGGCATCATCAACTCAATGAACATGAGTTTGAGCAAGCTCCAGGAGATGGTGGAAAACAGGGAAACCTGACATGCTACTGGAATGGGGTCACAAAGAGTCCGACATGACTGAGCAACTGAATAACAACAACAAAAGGGTAAAAGACACAAAGGCAGAAATCTCTGAAAAGAGAGAAAGTCTCTGAATCAGACCAGGCGAGAGATCATCCATTCTTGACTAGGAACCGGCAGTCTGCTAGGTCCCAAAGGGAAGAAGTTTAATTAGCAAGCTGTGTTTCTAGAAGTAAGTCTCAAATCATTCCCAGAGCAAAGAAGCCCCAGAACTTCTCTTTGTGATGGCCCTAATCACCAGACAGTGCAAGAGTCATCAAAGAGATAATGAACCTCACCAGATAATTATCCTTTGGGGGTTTAAAGCCCACACATTTCACCTTGAATTTAAAGAATAAATCAAAGAAAACAAAACCCAATACAGTACAACAAAATCATTCCCAGCACAAGGGATTTTTAAACCAAGAGTGTCATAGTTATTTAACTTAGAATTTAATTTTGGGCTAAGTAAAAAGTCTTATAGAATGATGGCCCATCAAATGCAAAGAAAGGCATTTGGAAAAAAAAATGCTAATTATTTATCATAATGTGGAACATTCTCATCCATGAGGATTCAAGGGCCAAAATAATATCTCTTGAGATATCAAATCAATCTAAAGTTGTATTATTTAAAATCAATATTTCTCTAGCTTTTCCTCTTGTGGTTTTGTATATGAGGGGAAAAAGAAGCACTCTACTCATCAAAGATGGACAGTTTCTTTAAATTTTGAATTTTACTTAATGATCCAAATCCTAATTGGTAAGTAGTAAAAATTGGCAAACTTTGAGTGTTTTTCATTGTTTAGAACTTTGGGGTGATTACAATGTATTTATGGTCATGGTCTTGTTTTACATCTTCAGCGTAAGTAGATGCTGCTTTTGTCATGGCTTATGGAACAAACTTTGGGTCATTTTATTAAAAACAATACAAAATTCCATAAAATTACAAGTCAATAAAGTACTTTCTCTACATATCATAGCCTTACAACTCTACATTTTTGACAAAAGAAAAACTCTGATTTTATCACATGCTCCAGAATAGAAGTGTGATGCTGATATGACTCTTTGTGGCATTAGCATCCATGGAGAAATGGTCCTCTTCTATTAGAGGGGTCCAGGTGTCCAACCAAATTTTTTGTCTTTTTTTTTTTTTCTGGAAATGCTTTGACAGCACCTTTGATTCTGTATTTACTTTTTTTTTTAATTTTTATTTTTACTTTATCTCGCTTTACAATACTGTATTGGTTTTGCCATACATTGACATGAATCAGCCACGGGTATACATGAGTTCCCAATCCTGAACCCCTCTCCCACCTCCCACCCCATATCATCTCTCTGGATCATCCCCGTGCACCAGCCCCAAGCATCCTGTATCCCGTATTGAACATAGACTGGTGATTCATTTCTTACTTGATAGTATACATGTTTCAATGCCATTCTCCCAAATCATCCCACCCTCTCCCTCTCCCACAGAGTCTAAAAGTCCGTTCTATACATCTGTGTCTCTTTTGCTGTCTCGCATAGAGGGTTATCATTCCTTTTCTCTTTGAATATGTAATTGTTCACTCAGATCAGTCAAACAAAACAAAATAAAAATACTTACAGTTTGAGTACTGGAATAATAGAAATCGTAGAAAAAAATAAAAATGATTTCAGACTGCTGCTACTGCTAAGTTGCTTTAGTAGTGTCTGAGTCTGTGCAACCCTATAGATTGCAGCCCACCAGGCTCCCCCATCCCTGGGATTCTCCAGGCAAGAACACTGGAGTGGGTTGCCATTTCCATCTTCAATGCATGAAAGTGAAAAGTGAAAGTGAAGTTGCTCAGTTGTGTCCGACTCCCAGCGACCCCATGGACTACAGTCTATCAGGCTCCTCCATCCATGGGATTTTCCAGGCAAGAGTACTGGAGTGGGGTGCCATCCCCTTCTCTGGATTTCAGACTACCTATTATTCTTTACTTTTAAAAGCACATTTGTGTTTGTTTTATAGCANGCGACCCCATGGACTACAGTCTATCAGGCTCCTCCATCCATGGGATTTTCCAGGCAAGAGTACTGGAGTGGGGTGCCATCCTCTTCTCTGGATTTCAGACTACCTATTATTCTTTACTTTTAAAAGCACATTTCTGTTTGTTTTATAGCAAATATAAATATTCAATCTTAGAACTCAATTTCCATAGATATAGTTTAATTCTATTCATTACTATTTGAGTAGATTGAACTCTTCATGGCCATCTCTAAATACATTGTTAGATGATTTGATCACACTTTTTAAGGAGGATGATTGATTGTGTAAAATCCTGAAAGGAAAGGAGATAAAAATTTATAAATACAAATAAACATTGTATAAGAGGAGTTGAGGAAAGCAGTGATATTCTGACCACCAGTGCATAGGTTTGGTGCCAGATTTCACTTAGAAACAGGAGAGCATGGTTTAGGGAGGGACGGAGGAATCTGGATGCAACTAATGCTGGGCCAGTATTGGGCTCCTGCCTTGACACATCTACGGCTGACCAGAGAGCTTTAGGACGACAGTTTTCTCTCCACAATGAAAGATGAAGGTTTCTTTGTGTGCTCAGTTGCTTCAGTCATGTCCGACTCTTTGCGAACCCATGGACTATAGCCCGTCAGGCTCTTCTGTGCATGGGATTCTCCAGGCAAGTATAATGAAGAGGGTTGCCACGCCATCCTCCAGGGGGTCTTCCTGACCTAGAGGTCAAGCCCCACATTTCCTGCACTTCAGGTAGATTCTTTACTGACTGTCACTGGGGAAATCTTTAGGATCTTATATATATCGTGGAAACTCTCTGATGATCAAGAGACAAAATCTGTGTGTTTGAACGTATGTGTGTATGTAGGGTATATTTCTGTCTGTCTCTATGGTGTCTATATAGGCATGTGTATTAGAGAAAAATAGAAAGAGGAAAAAAGAGAAAGAGGGAGAGAGGCTTTATTCTTAGAGTAGCTACCAACTCTGAAAAGTAGGTAGTTTTGGTATATCTTTCCTAATTTCACAGAAAATAGAATATAAAATTTAGTCCTCTTGTCTATTTAGCTGATTTTATATGAATTTACTCCTCTTTTTAATTTGGATGATTCTTTTCTATTGGGTGATTTAAGTTCTACAATAGAGAAACAACCATTCCTCCTCAGAGCCCCATGGTGAAACAAAAGTGCTATCTGCTATCTTTGTAAAAGATAAAAACTTATCCATNTATTGGGTGATTTAAGTTCTACAATAGAGAAACAACCATTCCTCCTCAGAGCCCCATGGTGAAACAAAAGTGCTATCTGCTATCTTGGTAAAAGATAAAAACTTATCCATTGTTTTCTCTATAAGCTAAGATGTAGTTGGTATATTTAATATTGAAATATGTTCTTATATGAAATATGTAAGTGTTGGTTTGCTGTAGTCCTTCCTGTAGGAACAGAGTACCATACAGAGGAGAAATGACAAACATGAGCCTAGTGACAACATTCGTCCTCGTGGGCCTTCCCCATGCACCACAGCTGGACATGCTCCTCTTTGGAGTCTTCCTGGTGATCTATGTCCTCACTGTGGTGGGAAATCTTCTCATCCTGCTGGTGATTATAGTGAATCCCCACCTGCACACCCCCATGTACTACTTCCTGAGCAACCTGTCCTTCATTGACATGTGGTACTCCACGGTTACTGTGCCCAAAATGCTGATGACCCTAGTGTCCCCAGAAGGCAGTCCTATCTCCTTTTCCAGCTGTGTGGCCCAGTTCTACTCCTTTGACTTCCTGGGCAGCACCGAATGCTTCCTCTACACCGTCATGTCCTATGACCGCTACCTGGCCATCAGTCACCCTCTCAGGTATGCCAGCATGATGAGTGGGAGGATGTGTGCCATCCTGTCCGCAACCACATGGCTCAGTGGTTCTCTGCACTCTGCTGCCCAGACCACACCGACATTTCATTTGCCCTTCTGCGGGCCCAACCAGATCCAGCATTACATCTGTGATGCACCGTCTATCCTCAAACTGGCCTGTGCAGACACGTCCACCGTGGAGATGGTGATCTTTGTTAACATTGGGGTGGTGGCCTTGGGCTGCTTTCTTCTTATTGTGCTGTCTTATGTGTCCATCGTCCATTCCATCCTCAAGATCCGCACTTCAAAGGGGAGATGGAGAGCCTTCCAGACCTGTGCCTCCCACTGCATTGTGGTCCTTTGTTTCTATGTTCCCCTTGTTTTCATTTACCTGAGACCAGGCTCCGAGGAGATTGTGGATAAGATTGTGGCTGTTTTCTACACTGTGCTGACGCCCCTTCTGAACCCTGTGGTCTACACTCTGAGGAATAAGGAAGTGAAGAAAGCTCTGTTGAAACTGAAAAAGTGAGTCAGTATTTACTCAAAGTAAATAATCAACACAGACCAGATATGGCTAACTTTTATTTATAATTAAGTTAAACACCAACAAGAATTTAAACTAAAACTTAAGGGACATTTCAATTAATTCTTTAATGAAAACAATAATTTTTTTACTGTTTCTCCCTGTGCAGAGTTCCAGCTTAAGCAGAACTTTAATGGTAATAATTTAAGGGAAGATCCCTGGAAAAAGAAATGGCAACCCACTCTAATATTCTTGCCTGGAAAATCCCATGGACAGGCTGCAGTTCATAGGGTTGCAAAGAGTTCAATACAACTGAAGCAACTTAGCACAGAGCACACATATATAGCAAAAAACACATTATAAACAATAGAAACACAGAAAGACCAAAATCTCTGCATTCACAAAGGTCATCGTTGGGTAAGGGAGAAAAACAAATGCAATATCAAACAAGGTACATTGAGATAGGTGTCATGGGTGCCCAGGAAGAGACTCATTAATTGTTTTAACTTGGAAATTCACTGGAAGACTCAAAATACTGTAATAATATGTATGAAACAAAACCATGTTGAAAGTTATTTAAATTAAAAAAAAATTTTTTTATTTTTACTTTATTTAGATTTTTTAAAAAAATATAAATTTATTTATTTAAAAAAACATAAGGTAAATTAAAGTCAGCATCTTTTTTAATTGAAAATTTTATTGGTATAACTGTCATACAAGGTTGTAAGAAATAATACAGAGAGAGATCCCTTGTATACAGAGAGAACCTTTGCCCAGATTCCCCCAATGGTAATGATTAGTACACTGCACCATAATATACAACTAGAATTTGGACGTTGATATAAGCCACAGATTATTCAGATTTTCCCAGAGTTATTTATGTGTTTGTATGTTAAGTTGTACACAGTTTTGACTCCTGTAGGTTTGTGTATCCACCATCACAGTCAATATATTGAACAGTTCCAAGACCACAAGGATCTCTTATATGATGATGTTTTAGCTGATGTGAATATTGACCACTGAATAAAGCTATAAAATACTATTATTTTATTAAAGAATGATATAAAACAACTTTGAGGTTTTTTTGTTTACAGTTTTTTTAATGTGTGTGTGTTTGCTTTTCTGAGTGAATCAATATTCAATACATAAATATGTATTTAGTGGCTACTATGTGGTATGAACTGTGAGTACAAAGGCTAAATAGACATAGACCTCAAGGAGCTTGTAGTCTTTATAACTATATAATAATAAGGTGTTTAAGAAATGGTCATAAAAATCAGACTGATTATGAAGGAACATATATATAGTACTAGGATGGAGGATTCTTATCTCTTAAAATTGGGAGAGTAATTGAAATATAGCCAATGTAAATGTCATATGACCACATTTTTATTTAGAGATGTAATTAGTGTGTTAAGACAGATGGGAGGGAAGTTAGCCTTAAGGCAGAAAGATCAACTAAAGAGCTTTTTCAACTGCATATTAGGAAAAGAAAACACACACACACATATGCACACACACACATGAAAACCCAGGTCAGGCAGTGAAAGTGAAAGTCACTCAGTCGTGTCCAACTCCTTGCGATCCCATGGACTATATAGTCCATGGAATTCTCCAGGCCAGAATACTGGAGTGGGTAGCCTTTCTCTTGTCCTGGAGATCATCCCAATCCAGGGATCAAATCCACATCTACTGCATTGCAGGTGGATTCTTTACCTTCAGGCAGTAGTAGTAAGAATTAAGATAGTGCAATGAATGGTGAAGGGCCAACTTCATGAGAAGGTAAAACTGCTAGAGAAGATTAATACACTTTGGTAGCTGTGATAAAACTCAATACACAGAGAATGTGATAAGGATAAGTTCTTAGAATGAAACATCTAACTCCGGAATTACTTGGATGAAATACCCATGAAAGTTTCAGGTAAAATCACCTGGTTGATAGTTTAGCCTAGGAAACAAGGCAGGAAAAGCTTACAGACTTAGTAAGCAAGGAGACTAGCCACAACATTCTTTGGTTTCTGGTGGCTTTTTAAACATCCATTTCCTAAACATAGAGAAGAAAAGTTTTATTGAGCAGAATAAAGGGGCCAGATCAGTAAAGGGAAACCACTGTCCTTCCCATGTTTCCAAAGCAAGTCCAAGAAGATTTATACAATCTGCTATTGAACACAGAATCATTTCTCACAATAACATAAAAAGACCTTTACAGAGACTGTAAATAATAAGGAGTCTCAGATAAGGTGTGTATGAAAGTGGCTACTTCTCAGTGACATGGTCCTAGGAGAAGATGATTCAAGGACCAAAGCTGTTGCTCTTCTAGTTTCTTTATGCCACTGAACTATACCACTGCAGAGATGACATATAAACATTATCCATGGAATATTTGTAGGTGATTAAAAGGAAATGAGGAATTGAAAACATTCATTTGAATAACAAAGGGGCAGCTGGAGGATTTGGGGGTGAAGGTGCATATCAGTTCAGTTCAGTTCAGTTGCTCACTCGTGTCCAACTCTTTGCAACCCCATGAATCGCAGCACACTAGGCCTCCCTGTTCATCACCATCTCCCGGAGTTCACTCAGACACACGTTCATAGAGTCAGTGATGCCATCCAGATATCTCATCCTCTGTCGTCCCCTTTTCCTCCTGCCCCCAATTCCTCCCAGCATCAGTCTTTTCCAATGAGTCAACTCTTTGCATGAGATGGCCAAAGTAGAGTTTCAGCTTTAGCATCAGTGTATGTAGTCGGCATTAAGCATAAAACCCACATGTTTAAAAACTGTGGTAGTACTGTAAATCATAGTAATCAAGAGTTTGCACAGCTGGCATGAAGTACTGACAAGTAGGTCAATGGAGCACCACACCTGCACATGTCACTCAGACAACATTTAATCAAAATGCCAGAGCATTTCAAAGGGAAACAATAATGCTTTCAACAAATAAAGCAGAAAGAGCTGGCTATCCATCATTAAAAACCAAATTTTGAGTGTTAACTTACTCTTTTAAAAAAAAATTATTTTATTTATTTTTTTGTAAATTAATTTATTTATGTTAATTGGAGGCTAATTACTTTACAATATTGTAGCAGTTTTTGCCATACATTCACATTAATCAGCCACAGGTGTACCTGTGTCCCCCATCCTGAGCCCCTCTCCCACCTTGCTCCCCATCCCATCCCTCAAGGTCCTCCCAGTGCACTGGCCCCAAGTGCCCTGTCTCATGCATCGAACCTGGGCTGGCAATCTATTTCACATATGGTAATAAACATGTTTCAATGCTCTTCTCTCACATCATCCCACCCTTGCCTTCTCCCACAGAGTCCAAATGTCTGTTTTTCATATCTGTGTCTTTTTTGCTGTCTTGAATATAGGATCATCATTACTGTCTTTTAAAATTCCATATATATGCTTTAATATACTATATTGGCGTTTTCCTTTCTGACTTACTTCACTCTGTATAACAGGCTCCAGTTTCATCAACCTCATTAGAACTGATTCAAATGTATTCTTTTTAATAGCTGAGTAATATTCCATTGTATATATGGACCACAGCTTTCTTATGCATTCATCTGCTGATGGATATCTAGGTTGCTTCCATGTCCTGGCTATTGTAAACATTGCTGCAGTGAACATTGGGGAACACGTGTCACTTTCAATTCTGGTTTCCTTGGTGTGTATGCCCAGTGGTGGGATTGCTGGGTGGCATGACAGTTCTATTTCCAGTTTTAAAGGAATCTCCACACTGTTCTCCATAGTGGATGTACTAGTTTGCATTCCTACCAATAGTGTAAGAGGGTTCCCTTTTCTTTGCACCCTCTACAGCATTTATTGTTTATAGACTTTTTGATAACAGCCATTCTGACTGGTGTAAGATGGTACCTCATTGTGGTTTTGATTTGCATTTCTCTGATAATGAATGATGTTGAGCATCTCTTCATGTATTTGTTAGCCATCTGTATGTCTTCTTTGGAGAAATGTCTATTTAGTTTTTTGGCTCATTTTCTGATTGGGTCATTTATTTTTCTGGAATTGAGCTGCATGAGCTGCTTGCATATTTTTGAGGTTAGTTGTTTGTCAGTTGCTTTATTGCTATTATTTTCTTCCATTCCGAAGGCTGTCTTTTCACCTTCTTTATCGTTTCCTTTGTTTTGCAAATGCTTTGAGTCTAATTAGGTCCTATTTGTTTATTTTTGCTTTTATTTCCTTTACTCTGGGAAGTGGGTCATAGAAGNTTTCCTTTGTTTTGCAAAAGCTTTGAGTCTAATTAGGTCCTATTTGTTTATTTTTGCTTTTATTTCCTTTACTCTGGGAAGTGGGTCATAGAAGATCTTGCTGTGATTTATGTCAGAGAGTGTTTTGCCTATGTTCTCCTCTACGAGTTTTATAGTCTTACGTTTAGATCTTTAATCCATTTTGAGTTTATTTTTGTGTATGGTGTTAGAAAGTGTTCTAGTTTCATTCTTTTACAAGTGGTTGACTAGTTTTACCAGCACCACTTGTTAAAGAGGTTGTCTTTAATCCATTGTATATTCTTGCCTCCTTTGTCAAAGATGAGGTGTCCATAGGTGTGTGGATTTATCTCTGGGCTTTCTATTTTGTTTCATTGATCTATATTTCTCTTTGTGCCAGTACCATACTGTCTTAATGACTGTGGCTTTGTAGTAGAGCCTGAAGTCAGGCAGGTTGATTCCTCCAGTTCAATTCTTCTTTCTCAAGATTGCTTTGGTTATTCGAGGTTTTTTGTATTTCCATACAAACTGTGAAATTATTTGTTCTAGTTCTCTGAAAAATAGCTGGTAGCTTGATAGGGATTGCATTGAATCTACAGATTGCTTTGGGGTAGTATACTTATTTTCACTATATTGATTCTTTGGATCCATGAACATGGTATATTTCTCCATCTATTTGTGTCATCTTTGATTACTTTCATCAGTGTTCTACAGTTTTCTGTATATAGGTCTTATGTTTCTTTAGGTAGATATATTCCTAATTATTTTATTCTTTTTGTTGTAATGGTGAATGGAATTTTTTCCTTAATTTCTCTTTCTGTTTTCTCATTGTTAGTGTATAGGACTACAAGGGATTTCTCTGTGTGTTAATTTTATATCCTGCAACTTTACTATATTCATTGATTAGCTCTAGTAATTTTCTGGTGGAGTATTTAGGGTTTTCTATGCAGAGGATCATGTCATCTGTAAACAGTGAGAGTTTTACTTCTTCTTTTCCAATCTGGATTCCTTTTATTTCTTTTTCTTCTCTGATTGCTGTGGCCAAAACTTCCAAAACTATGTTGAATAGTAGTGGTGAGAGTGGGCACCCTTGTCTTGTTCCTGACTTTAGGGGAAATGCTTTCATTTTTTCACCATTGAGGATGATATTTTCTGTGGGTTTATCATATATAGCTTTTATTATGTTGAGGAATGTTCCTTCTATTCCTGCTTTCTGGAGGGTTTTTTAAAAAAATCAGAAATAGATATTGAAATTTGTCAAAGGCTTTCTCTGCATCTATTGAGATAATCATATGGCATTTATCTTTCAATTTGTTAATGTGGTGTATCACATTTATTGATTTGCAGATATTAAAGAATCATTGCATCCCTATGGTAAAGCCTAGCCCATGATGTCTGATCTTGTTAATATGTTGTTGGATTCTGTTTGCTAGAATTTTCCTGAGGATTTTTGCATCTATGTTCATCAGTGATATTGACCTGTAGTTTTCTTTTTTGTGGCATCTTTGTCTGGTTTTGGTATTAGGGTGATGGTGGCTTCATAGAATGAGTTTGGCAGTTTATCTTCTTCTGCAATTTTCTGGAAGAGTTTCAGTAGGATAGGTGATATCTCTTCTCTAAATTTTTGGTGGAATTCACCTGTGAAGCTATCTGGTCCTGGACTTTTGTTTGTTGGAAGATTTTGATTACAGTCTCAATATCTGTGCTTGTGATGTGTCTGTTAAGATTTTCTATTTCTTCCTGGTTCAGTTTTGGTAGATTATACTTTTCTAAGAATTTTCCCATTTCTTCCAAGTTGTCCATTTTATTGGCATATAGTTGCTGATAGTAGACTCTTATAATCCTTTGTATTTCTGTGTTGTCTGTTATAATTTCTCCATTTTCATTTCTAATTCTGTTGATTTGATTCTTCTCCATTTTTTTTGTTGATGAGTCTGGCTAATGGTTTGTCTATTTTATTTACCTTCTCAATTGGATTATTGACCTAAATGTAAAAGCATTTCCATGGGGAATGTGNGGGCTTTCTATTTTGTTCCATTGATCTATATTTCTGTCTTTGTGCCAGTACCATACTGTCTTAATGACTGTGGCTTTGTAGTAGAGCCTGAAGTCAGGCAGGTTGATTCCTCCAGTTCAATTCTTCTTTCTCAAGATTGCTTTGGTTATTCGAGGTTTTTTGTATTTCCATACAAACTGTGAAATTATTTGTTCTAGTTCTCTGAAAAATAGCTGGTAGCTTGATAGGGATTGCATTGAATCTATAGATTGCTTTGGGGTAGTATACTTATTTTCACTATATTGATTCTTTGGATCCATGAACATGGTATATTTCTCCATCTATTTGTGTCATCTTTGATTACTTTCATCAGTGTTCTACAGTTTTCTGTATATAGGTCTTATGTTTCTTTAGGTAGATATATTCCTAATTATTTTATTCTTTTTGTTGTAATGGTGAATGGAATTTTTTCCTTAATTTCTCTTTCTGTTTTCTCATTGTTAGTGTATAGGACTACAAGGGATTTCTCTGTGTGTTAATTTTATATCCTGCAACTTTACTATATTCATTGATTAGCTCTAGTAATTTTCTGGTGGAGTATTTAGGGTTTTCTATGCAGAGGATCATGTCATCTGTAAACAGTGAGAGTTTTACTTCTTCTTTTCCAATCTGGATTCCTTTTATTTCTTTTTCTTCTCTGATTGCTGTGGCCAAAACTTCCAAAACTATGTTGAATAGTAGTGGTGAGAGTGGGCACCCTTGTCTTGTTCCTGACTTTAGGGGAAATGCTTTCATTTTTTCACCATTGAGGATGATATTTTCTGTGGGTTTATCATATATAGCTTTTATTATGTTGAGGAATGTTCCTTCTATTCCTGCTTTCTGGAGGGTTTTTTAAAAAAATCAGAAATAGATATTGAAATTTGTCAAAGGCTTTCTCTGCATCTATTGAGAAAGTCATATGGCATTTATCTTTCAATTTGTTAATGTGGTGTATCACATTTATTGATTTGCAGATATTAAAGAATCATTGCATCCCTGTGGTAAAGCCTAGCCCATGATGTCTGATCTTTTTAATATGTTGTTGGATTCTGTTTGCTAGAATTTTCTTGAGGATTTTTGCATCTATGTTCATCAGTGATATTGACCTGTAGTTTTCTTTTTTGTGGCATCTTTGTCTGGTTTTGGTATTAGGGTGATGGTGGCTTCATAGAATGAGTTTGGCAGTTTATCTTCTTCTGCAATTTTCTGGAAGAGTTTCAGTAGGATAGGTGATATCTCTTCTCTAAATTTTTGGTGGAATTCACCTGTGAAGCTATCTGGTCCTGGACTTTTGTTTGTTGGAAGATTTTGATTACAGTCTCAATATCTGTGCTTGTGATGTGTCTGTTAAGATTTTCTATTTCTTCCTGGTTCAGTTTTGGTAGATTATACTTTTCTAAGAATTTTCCCATTTCTTCCAAGTTGTCCATTTTATTGGCATATAGTTGCTGATAGTAGACTCTTATAATCCTTTGTATTTCTGTGTTGTCTGTTATAATTTCTCCATTTTCATTTCTAATTCTGTTGATTTGATTCTTCTCCATTTTTTTGTTGATGAGTCTGGCTAATGGTTTGTCTATTTTATTTACCTTCTCAATTGGATTATTGACCTAAATGTAAAAGCATTTCCATGGGGAATGTGAGAAAAAACTTTCATAAACTTAGAGTTGGTGTAGATTTCTTAGAAAGGCCAGAAAAGCATGGGCCATAAAAATAAATTAAAAATTGCATTTTACTTAAATTAAAAACTGTGTTCTTCAAATGATGTTAATGAAGACTTGGGTAGGTATGACACACACTGGATGCAAATATTTGTAATAAACATGTAAAGATATCTCACAAGTCAACAATCAAAGCAAACAATTCAATGAGAAATGGACAAAAGACTTGACTAAACATTTCACAAAGGAAATAAATGGGTGGTCAAAGATGAAAAATGCTCAGCATCATTAATCAATAGTAAAATGTAAAATTAAGCCATAATAAAGTGTTATCACACATACCCAATTGGTTAAAGTTTTAAAAGTGACAGCATCAAATATTAGTGAAGATACAGAGCAATTGGAACTCATATATTGTAGTGGATATATAAAATTATACAGCTGACTTTAATTTGACTAATCATTTGACTTAGCTGTTCTATGTTTTGATGTTTACTCAGGAATATTGAAAACAAATGCCCACAAATATTTGAAAATACATGTACATAACATCTTCATTAATGATATACCCAATTGAAACAACACAAATGTTAAATGATAGGTGATAAATTGTGGTGTATTTATACAATAGACTACCCTTCAGTGAGAAATGGATTATTGTTATGTACAAATACACAGATGAATGAGGAAAAGGCAGATGTTCAATAGAAATGGGATTAGGATATGCAAACCACTATATATAATAAATAAGCCATAAGGATATAGTGTATAGCACAAAGAATTACAAAAAATTGTAATTTTTAAGGACATTTAATCTGTAAAAATACTGAATCAATATACTGCATACTGGAAACTAATATGATACCATAAATCAACTATATTTCAATTAAAAAATAAATGAAACACAAAGTATATGTAACATATGATCCTGTATATAGGAAACTAGGTTAAATCTAATCTACAGTGAGAGAAAGCAGTTGAGTCTGGGTCTCAGAAGGTGGGAGATGACCAAGAAGGGACGCAAGGTGTTCCATACAGTGATAGAGAGGTTTTTTTAATCCTGATTTCGGTGGAAGTTAACATTTGTCATAACAGGTCAAACTGTGTGCCCCAAATGGATGCATTTTAGTGTATGCACATTATACCTCTCTAAAGTTGATTTTAAAAATCAGGCAAACAAAAAAGTCAAATTACAAATTAGAAACAAAAGAGAAAAACTTTCTACACAGCCATGATGAAGTAGCCCCTATTAACAAATATTAGCGATATAAAATATAGCCCTTCAATATAGAAATTACCACAGGCAATTGTAAAATTGAATAAAATGATCCCAGATGGAAGTGCAAGAAGGAATAAATAGCACTGGAAAAGGTAAATATGTAGGTAGAACTAAAACACTGCTGATCATTAAAGTGGGCTTCCCAGATGGTTTAGACAGTAAAGAATCTGCCTTCAGTGCAGGAGACCTGGGTTCGATCCCTGAGTCAGGAAGATCCCCTGGAGAAGGGACTGTCAACCTGCTCCAGTATTCTTGCCTGGAGAATCCCATGGACACAGACAACATCTTGTGAAGTTTACAACACAGTTGGAAGTAAAATATAGGACAACAATATAAAAAATATAGAAAGCTGATACATGTACTTAAATGACTGTAAAGGTCTTGGATTGTTTAGAATTTAGCCTGGCCTCTAACAGTGATGTTTATTTAATATACGGCTGAGTGCCTCTTATGACACTGTTCTTCTGAGTCCAGTTTTAGAGTTGTGAATACCTGTGAATGGCTTGTCATGCTTCATTAATAATTTCAAAACACTCTAGTATCACATCATCAAACATGCAAATATACATCCAGTGGACATCCTTTAGAGGAGTGGTGGAAAGTCTTATATGTCTTGTCCACTAATATGTCACTCCAGGAGAGTCCTTGTTATAACTAATGATCTTAGGGCATCTGACCACTTCAGACTTGATTCTGCACAAATTTCAAAAGTATTTTCAAAATTCTTTTTATGGCTTTCTGCTGCCCCTGCTGACTGTAGGTGAAATAAATGCATAGAGTGGTACTGAAATTTTTGTTTTGTTGTCCACTCACTAAGTTGTGTCCAACTCTTTGCAATCTCATGAACTGCATGCAACACACCAGGTTCCTCTGTCCTCCACCCTCTCCTGGAGTTTGTTCAGATTCACATCTATTGAGTCTGTTATTCTAACCATCTCATACTCTGCCATCCCCTTCTTTTACTATCTTACTCCTTGTAATATCTTACCACAGGCTGCCTAATATTTCCATATCACCACCACAGAGACACAAAAAGAATGCACATTCTGGCCTTCTTGTGATTGGAAAGAGGTATGTCTGGGCTAATATTTATGCATGGCCTGGACATTGAGATTATCAGAGAATAAAAACAGAGGTGAAAAGTTTTGAATTTAGTCTCTTGTGTCCAAAATTTCTTCTCATTAGAACTAAAAGACTCAAAATGAATTATGGCATGGGCTGAAAAGCAGAATCTCTGAGAATATGGGGCAGACTCCAAAACACGTGAACTGAAATAATCTGTATATTATTCATGTGTACTCAGTCGTATCTGACTCTTTGAGACCCTATGACTATTGCCTGCCAGGTTCCTCTGTCCATGTGATTTCCCAGGCAAGAATACTGGCGTGGGTTGCCATTTTATCCTCCAGGGATCTTCTCTACACAGGTACTGAAAGTGCATCTCCTGCTTTGGCAAATAGTTTTTTTTTTTACCACTAAGTCACCAGAGAAGTCCATATTATTTATGCTTACATGTTATTAATACAAATTACATGTTTGGAGAAATCCTTATTATCTGTGTGTAGTTTTATATATTTTCAGATTGTGACTCACTCAACTGCCTAACCTCTGTTAGATGCCATATGGTTTACCATTTTACCTGATATATACTTTATGACATTCTAAAAGGCACTTGTTTACTTATGTGTTTCAGGTATGGATGCTGGACCTTTAGAACATGATTACTGCCTTGATGTTCTGTATTTCCTGTGCCTTAAATATTTTCTTGCTGTTGTTCAGATGCCCAGTCATGTCTGACTCTTTGCGACGCCATGAACTGCAGCACACAGAGCCTTAAATATAATAGTCATTTAATTAAAACATTTAAAGGAATTATTGCATTGATTAATTGAAAATGCAGGATTGAATGGATGAACAGTATCAACATTAAGATTATTATAAAAGTCATCCTATTCCTTCTGGATTTGGCCAGCTTCTTTCCATGCTAGCTACTTACATCTCATAATTTAACTATGTACTTCCTATAATTTAAGATCCCTTTTGGCTACTAGTTAACTCAGAAACTATAACTTCAAGGAATCAATTAGACACATCATGCTATTACAAACAATGTTTAAAAATTTTGGGTTAATGGGAATGATAGGACAAGTTCAGTACTCTATAGCTGTTACTGCAAAGAAAGACTCAAGAGGATACATGAATATATGACACAGGGTGGCGAAAGCTTTTCTCAGTTTTCATCGTTCCCAAACTGGAATGGAAACATCAACTCTGAATTATTTTATTAATTAAAAAAATTTTCTTTTTTGAAAACAGGCCTGATAACTTTTAGGGCATAGTAATGACATAAGGAAGTATTTACAAAATAAAGTTTTCCTAATTAATATTTGAAGATATGAAGAATTCATTATGGAAGTATTAAAATTATCCACTATGCTTCTTTATTTTCCAGAGATTTTTCATGCCATTTGTACTCTCTCATTTTTTCCTATTTATCTCTTCTCTTATCCCCTTTCAATTGTATGAAGAAGAAGTGTAGAAGGAAGGATATGGGCAGACACTGAGTTTCAGAGTAGCTTTATACTGGGATAATCATATCACATAAGAGACAAATGTCGAAGAAAAGGGGGAAATGTTTAGACATGTAAAATTTGATGCAATAGCTTTACCTCCTAATTGAAATATCTGACAAACTAAAGTTATTAAGGACTTGAACAAGGAAAGCAGGAACAGAATGGAGAGAAAGAGAAGGCCCCTATTTAGGAAGGATACCTAATATTGTGAGTGTGCATCAGAAATTGGGTCCCTAAGAAAGTAAACAAATATATTGAGAAATAGAAATGGCCTATAGCAGAGAAAGCATACTAAAGAAAGGAGACAAACATTTATAAAGATGGATTACTACAAGATAAGGCAATATTTTTCCTTGAGAAGTCCACAACTTAATGTGGAGCATGTAAGTAAATAGTGTGATGAAGCATTTAGAATCTAAATCAGGCAAAGGTAAGGTAGCTAGGGTGCTTTCATAGTATATGGGGAGAAAAGTAGTTTATAAGAAATTGCGTTTGATATATAAAATACTGTACAAAATTATCTGCTTTGTTATTTCAATGATTATTGATGTTCATTGATATTATCCTCCCCAAACACTTAAAAGTTTCCTCATATTTAGTAATAGCAATGTAGGGTAAAGTTTAACATAATGGGCTTTGGTGCAGGATATCTGGGGTTAAGCCTTGACCATATTCCTTACTAAACCTGCATATTTGAGCAAGCAACCTAATCACCTTTAGTTTTCTCACCTTATATATTAACAGTACAGATCTCATAGGGTTCTTGTAATGATTAAATTATAAAGTGTCTAGTATATCCTAAGCTCAGTAATATTTATATTTTTACCTCTGAATTATTCTAGAATAATTTAATTTGGTACAACATTATTTTCATTGATTTTATAATTATTAAGTTCCTTGAAAACTAGTAAATATGACCATATAAAATTTATCAAAATAGCTAATCAGAATAATTACATTGTGAATAATGGTGATAATCATGACTATAATTTATTATCAGTGATTTAAAGAAAGCTACCTACATTCATGCACTGATGAAATATTATGTCAGTGGTTAGAGAGTCACTGAAATAAATTGTAGAAGAAAAGATTCTGAGAATCAGGCTATCTGGCTGGTGGTTGCATGTTTTAATTTTAAAACTTTAAGAATTTATTGTGATTTGATATTGCTCAATAAATTCTTACATTTACTTCCACTAAATCATTTAATCCTCTGAACAGTATTGCTAGAGAAGGTCTTTAATAGATGAGAAATTGAGATACAGTCACATCTTCAACATTACACATGGAAGTCCACTAGTATGGGCTGTGTAGCTATGCACTTTTTTTTTTAGGGTGTTTTGTCTTTACTAGGCCTTATTTTTCTAACTTAGAAATATGTTGAAATCCCATGATACCAAGGGACTTTAATTATTCTACTTTCTAAATAGGAAGCACCCTTGACTCCAGCCTGCAATGTATGGTGTCCCTGTTTCAGAGGAGGCTGAGGTTTGGTGAATCTAGGGAGCTCTCTGGATAGAATGACTGTCATCACCACCAATAGTGAAATAACCCAGCACAGAATGATTGCGCTGAATATGGGCATCTGGTCCAGTAATACAAGAATTTAAAGTCAGATTGTGTGATGGAGACTGAAGGTATCTGATGGTAGCTTCCTTCTGATCACACTGACCAAACTTGAGAAACCGCAGGGCTCTCTGAAGGTGGTGATGGTTCCTAGTCTCTGAAAGGAGCCTCTCAGAGCCACAGCTTATCCTGGCAGACCTATCTAGAGAGACAAGTTGCTCAGAAGTCTGGGACTCTTACAGTGTGGCAGCACTGACCAGGGTCAAGATGTCCTGGGAAGAGAACTAGTTACCTTGGGACCTTCATGCAAACAGACACACACATAGACACAGACAAACACACACACACACACACACACACACACACACACACACACGTGCAGCCACAAAAAGAACTGAGGAGGCAGGTACACAGCTGCATCCATTAGTAAATGACCTCTGATAATTGTTGCTGTCCTTGAATAGTGTTAACAGTGTCCCCAGATTCTATATCCCCATGTTTGTGTGCATCAGACATAAACAAAAAGGCATATTATCAACTTAAGAGTATATAAATAAGTCAGTCCTCTGCATCCGAGATTGAGGCTGAATATTTACTTTTTAAAAAGGTAGAAAGTGAAGTTGCTCAATTGTGTTTGACTCTTTGTGACCTCATGGACTGTAGCTCCTCCGTCCATTGGATTTTCCAGGTAAGAATACTGGAGTGGGTTACCATTTACTTCTCCAGGAGATCTTCCCAACCTAGGGATCAAACCAGGTTTCCTGCACTGCAGGCAAATTCTTTACCATCTGAGCCACCAGGGAAGCCCTTAAAAATACAGAAACGATGTTATATGTCAACTATATATCAATAAGAGTGGGAAAAATGTCACGTAAATGTACTTCAGAGAAATGAGTTCATAGATCAAAATTTAAGCATGTTTATTGTAAATAAAAAATTTGTAGCTTTAAAAAATTTTCAAAGAAATCTGTGAAACAGATATTTCTGACTAAGTAGTTTGAATAAAGTTTAACACTGAGAACTATATACATAGTACATTTCATGTTGATGAAATTATATTACTATATTATACTATTTTATTACTATTTTTTAAATAAGCATATGTACAGTGCAGAGATTATTTGCTCTGTGAATATGCTACTTTGTCTTTAAGCTTCAAGAGAGCTTTCTTCACTTCCTTGTTCCTCAGGGTGTAGACCGCAGGGTTCAGAAGGGGCGTCATCACAGTGTAGAAAACAGCCACAATCCTGTCCACAACCTCCTTGGAGCCTGGTCTCAGATAAATGAAAACACAGGGAACAAAGAAGCAAAGGACCACAGTGCAGTGGGAGGCACAGGTCTGGAAGGCTCTCCATCTCCCCTCTGAGGTGCGGATCTTCAGGATGGAATGGACGATGGAAACATAGGACAGCACTATCAGGAGAAAGCAGCCTGAGGCCACCACCCCAATGTTGACAAAGATCACCATCTTCATGGTGGACGTGTCTGCACAGGCCAGTTTGAGGATGGGTGGTGCATCGCAGAAGTAATGCTGGATCTGGTTGGGTCCACAGAAGGGCAAACGGAACGTCAGTGTGGTCTGGACAACAGAGTGCACAGAGCCACTGAGCCACGTGGTTGTGGCCAGAATGGCCCATGTCCTCCCATTCATCATGCTGGCATACCTGAGTGGGTGACTGATGGCCAGGAAGCGGTCATAGGACATGACGGTGTAGAGGAAGCATTTGGTGCTGCCCAGGAAGTGGAAGGAGTAGAGCTGGGCCACACAGCTGGGAAAGGAGACAGGACTGCCTTCTGGGGACACCAGGGTCATCAGCATTTTGGGCACAGTGACCGTGGAGAACCACATGTCAATGAAGGACAGGTTGCTCAGGAAGTAGTACATGGGGGTGTGCAGGTGAGGATNTTTCCATCACTCTACTAGATATCTCAGTTTCCCTGTGATAACTTTCAAGAAAGAGAGAATTCATATAGAGCAGAGGTCACACCAATATTCTGCTTCCTGGAAAGAAGTTGTTAACAGTCTATAGAATTTACAGACACTCTACTACAAGATATCATGAAATCAATAATTGGTGACAAGTCTGGAGGAGAGCCTTGGTGGCCTAAACTTTATACTTAACCATATACTCCATTGCTTCTACACATTCTCCTGCTATATTCCATCCTAGAAGAACAGAAGATGAATTTTAAAAGGTGGATATACTTTACCATGTTTTGTAGGATGGCATGGAAGAGAAATGAATTAAGTTGGGTGTTAATTAAATTAACTGTTAAATTAGTGAAAACATACCAAGCTGTATTCTTATAATGACATGTAAAGTTGTATAATACATATGTTTCAACAAAAGAATTTTAAGAGAAAAGCAGATATTTTCTTCCTTTGATATTGCTATGCTCTGGATTTGTCACTTGGAACTGCTATAGTCCCCCTGCTACCAGAATGGGGACAAGGCCAACACAGAGGATATGCTCAGCACACAAGCAGTTAAGTCAGAGATCCAGACCCTTGAGTTTCTTGTTATTCAATAGAAATGTTTTTCCTCATTTTTTAGTGAAGAGAGAAAAAGAAACCTGGTTAACACACATTCCTTCCGTGGAGGGAACTCAGTGATGAGGGAGCTTCACAAAATAGTTTGAGTATCTTTAAATATTTATGAACATTTTNCACAGAGGATATGCTCAGCATACAAGCAGTCAAGTCAGAGATCCAGACCCTTGAGTTTCTTATTATTCAATAGAAATGCTTTTCCTCATTTTTTAGCGAAGAGAGAAAAAGAAACCTGGTTAACACACATTCCTTCCATGGAGGGAACTCAGTGATGAGGGAGCTTCACATGTGTTTCATCTCCACTCTTCTGAAAGAGCTGACTTTGGAGATATCGACGCTGAGCAGATGCAGCCACAGAATCTTCTCCCTGTGTTGGCAAAAGAGTCAGAGCACTGATATGACAGTCTGAATGTTACAGGAGTTAGTCTAAGGTTCAGATTAAAGTTGTACCTANGTAGATCAGCTGGTAAAGAATCTGCCTGCGATGAAGGAGACCCCGAATTCCTAGGTTGGAAATATCCCCTGGAGAAGGGATAGGCTACCCACTCCAATATTCTTGGGCTTCTTTGGTGGCTCAGACAGTAAAGAATCCACCCGCAGTGTGAAAGATCTGGGTTCAATCCCTGAGTTGGGAAGATCCCCCGGAAGAGGGCATGGCAACCCACTCCAGTATTCTTGCTTGGAGAATCCCCATAGACAGAGCAGCCTGGCAGTCCTCATGGAGGTCGCAGAGAGTTGGACATGACTGAGTGACTAAGCATAGAGCACATAAGAAAATCACTGTTCTTAGACTTCTATTTCAAGAAAATATGACTTTAGAACTGATTCAAATGTATTCTTTTTAATGGCTAACACTCCATTGTGTATACATACTGAATTCCTCAGTTCAGTTCAGTTTAGTCACTCAGTCGTATCTGACTTTAATTCCTAGATATGTATTAATTTGTACTTGTGCGTATGAGATTGCAGCTAACATTTATTTTGAAATAAGGATAGATTCACATAAAATTGCTAAAATAATGCATAGAGTCCCTTAAACTCCATCTAGCTTCCTATCATGATGACATCTTTCACAATTACTGTGTAACAGTAAAACCAGGAAATTGACACTGGTTTAGTAATGGTAACAAGACTTCAGGACTGCAGACAGTGAGATTTTAGCAGCCTTATAGGCACTGAGTGTTTGCATTGTGTGTGTGTGTACATGTGTGGTAGATCTATGCAATTTGATCCTTTGTATGTATTCATGTAGCAACACCATGACTGGATACAGAATTGTTTCACTACCTGTAGAAATTCTTATACTACTCTTTTATAGTCACGCGCATCCCCTTCCACATTCATCTCTGTTTTCTCCATCTCTATCTCTTTCATCTCCACCTCCATAGTCAAGTCATATGAAAGATAATAAATGAAATTAAACAATATGCAATCTCTGAGACTGGCTTTTTGCACTAGTCATGATGCCGTTAATGTTCATCACATTTGTTACATGTATCAATAGCCATTTCCTTTACTGTTGAGTAGCATTTCATTTTTTACAATTTAAGTTTATTCCATCTTCAGTAGTATTTTAAACATTATTCTTGTATTTATACAAAAGTAAATCTGTTTTTATTTATGGAAAATATTTCAGGGGCAGGGGGGAGAAATCGCAGTTAAAGCTGATTCTTCTTTGAATCCTCATTAAACCAACCTAAGTCATGGCTCTCATTCTTCCTTCTCTAAGGATAAAGACTGAGACATCCATATTTTTAGCAGATTTTTAATAATCAGCCAAAGACAAAGGGAATGTAAGGAATGCCCTACCACTACACTTTGTGAGAGTGTCAGCATCATTACTAGTCATAAGCAAATTAGTCAGGAAAAGGCATTTGGTTATAACAAAATTTTTATTATCTAAATTTATCATTCATTCAATCCCAGTATACATGTGATAGCTTCAGAATTGCAAGTCAGTACCAGTGTGACAAATACATTTACCATCTGGAGTACAGTGCTCATATACAGTTTTTTTTTTTTTTAACTCTTTCTCCTTGTAATGTACAGTCAAATAAGTAAGTGACACCATCAAAGAAAGAATTTACAAATACACAAAAAAGAAAGTCTATAATGAAATCTGTGGTGCTAGATTAGAGTTGGAAATAGACTGTTTCTGTGAAATATGTATTAATATTCATTGTTATTCAGTCACTAAGTCATATCTGACTCTTTGCAACCCCAAAGACTTGCAGCACACCATAGGAGCCACAGTTTTAGGGGACTGCACACTTTCTTGGATTTTACCTCCAAAACACCCCGGCAGGTTCTCACAGTGAAGATATGAGAAAGAATCATCTTGGTTCTCACAGGGGAAGGAAAGAGTAATATTTGTAACAATTACTAGTAACAAATAGTACTAATTATTGGTAACAAATAATACTAATTATTAGTAACAAATAGCACTAACAAATAGCACCAGATTTCATTTAGAACTCCCTTTTCCTCAAAGTCTTACTCAGTGCAACTTGGACATTGTTGCTCCTCAGATTATAGATGAACGGATTCACCATTGGCCCCACAATGGTGTAAAAAAAACTGTGGACACTTTATCTTCAACCAGAGACCCAGAAGGAAAAGTCTTGAGATACATGAATGTTGCTGATCCAAAGAAAAGAGAAACCATGATTATGTAGGAGCTGCAGGTACTGAAGGCTTTGGACCTGCCCTCTGCAGAACGGATGTGGAGGATGTTGGAGAGAATCAAGGTATAAGAAACGGAGATGGTGACACTGGGCACTATGACACTGACACCCACCACAATGAAAACCACCAGCTCATTGATGGAGGTGCTTGTGCAGGAGAGCTGGAGGAGAGGAGGAAGGTCACACGTGTAGTGACTGATGGTGTTTCCATCACAGAAGGAGAGTCGCAGCATGCACCCAGTGTGGACCATGGCACCCACAAGCCCCATCGCGTATACACCCCCTGTTAGCATGAGGCAGACCTGATGGGACATGGAGACCTTGTAGAGCAGGGGCTTACAGATGGCCACGTATCGGTCATAGGCTATTGACGTCAAAACACAGCACTCATCAATAACAAAGAAGGAGAAGAAGCAGAGCTGAGTCATGCACTCTGCATAAGGGATGGTGTTCTGGCTTACAAAACTCATCAGCATTTTAGGGGTAATGACAGAGGAGTGGCAGAGATCAATGAAGGAAAGGTTGAAGAGAAAGTAGTACATGGGAGTGTGCAGGTGAGGGTTCAGACCAATAAGAATAATCAAGCCAACGTACCCCACCACAGTGACCACATAAATTGCTAAGAAAATGAAAAAGAGAGACAGCTGGAGTTCTGGCTGCTGTGTTAAACCCAGCAGGATAAACTCAGTCACTGAATATTCGTTCTCTGGAGCCATTCTTCCCTAGGATATACCTGGGGAACGGGACAGAGGGTAACATTAAAACAATTACCCCACTCTCTCCACCCAACCCCACTTTAATAAGAGAGACCCAGAATGCGAGAAGGAACCCCAGCCCACTCCTCTGTGCCTTTGTTTTCTCTTCTGTATAAAGGCTGAGCGAATTTTTAAAGATATGTACAAAAAACACTAATGGGCAAGTTCTACAGGGATAAGATTCAGTGACCCTGAACCTCATGACAACAGCGTCTCTGCTCCATTTCTGCCCTGACAGTTTACCAGGCCCACCCAATGACCAGTGGTCATCTCAGCAGAGAGAAGGCGTATCATTTCAGAGTCCTTGGCTTCTATAGATGAGGTTTGGAAGATGAGTAACAGTACAGATAAAATTCAGCACTCACCCTTCAGCACAGAGTCTTCAGGGTTGGGACTTGCTACCTATGCTTCCTTATTCTTAAAGAAAAGCAAGTGGTTATGAAGAATTTTAGAAATGAACAAACCAGAACAGAGATTCTTCTTCTTTGCTATTGTTTTTATTGTGTGTTTTGGACTGAGAGAGAGCACAGACCTCGGTACACCAGGCTCTGGGGTGCCATGAGTTAGAGGTTATGATTTCTGGTGGTGGCTCTGCCAGAGTGTTCTCTCCAGACTAGGGGGTGGAAATAACATCTGCTGGTGCCCAGTGAGCCACCTGCTAATATGACCCAGAGATTATTGAACTGAAAAATCCTAAGGATCTGATTAAAACTTAAAAGTCTTAGGTTTTCATTGTGTTTTTCCCAGAGATCATGATTTGTAGCAAAGAGAAATTACCTACCCTGCATTTAAGCTGAGTTCATTATAACAATGATGTTTCAGAAGTAATCCATTTTGTATACATTTTGGTTTGTTGCACATTCTCAAATAGAAAAGCAGGTGACCTTCCTGAATATACAGCATCTACTCTTCTATGAAATATGAGCCACTTATTTATTCAATTTGTTTTCCCACAACACATGCATTCATATGCTCACTTGCATTTGAATCTAAGTTCCATAAAGGCAGAGATTTTGTCTATTTTGTTCAGTGTTATCCTTGTAGCAACTTAGAGTAACACCTGGTATATGCAGTAGGTATTGAATAAATATTTGTTTAATAAACACTTTATTGGAATGAGAATGAGAAGCCCTTTTTCGTATGTTTCTTGGGACCAATTTTAGATATTACAATAGAATTGTTACCCCACAGGCAAAAGCTTATATAGCTTTAAGTCAGTGTTTTTCTTTGTAGACTTGAGTGGTGCAGGGAAAACATCATTAAGATATGCCTAGCTGTTTCAGTAGCCTTGCCCTATCCTTTTGTGGGTTTCTGATAGGTGCTATTTCAGGTACTGAGGAATTATTAGGGGACAATCCTATGCCTTCTAGGAGCTTATGGTTTAAGAAAAGTACACATATAAAAAGAAACATTTTAGCATTTGTTACAAATAAGACTGAGCATGGAAGAAATGATGCTTTCCAGTTGTGGTGCTGTTGAGGACTCTTGAGAGTCCCTTGGACTACAAGGAGATCAAACCAGTCAACTCTAAAGGAATTTAACCCTGAAAATTCATTGGAAGAATGGATGCTGAAACTGAAGCTCAATACTTTGGCTACCTGATGCAAAGAACCAACTCAATGGAAAACACCGTGATGCTGGGAAAGATTTAAGGCAAAAGGATAAGGGGGCGGCAGAGGATGAGATAGTTAGACAGCATCACTGACTCAATGGACATGAGTTCAAGCAAACTCTGGGAGATAGTGAAGTACAGGGTTACTGGTGTGCTGCAGTCTATGGTGTCACAAAGAGTCGGACACAACTTAGCAGCTGAACAAGCAATAGCACAGGTAGTTATCATATTGAAGACACTGTCTGATATAGCTGGTCTAGTCCTAAACACCCAAGAGAAACCCTAGCTCATGGCAGAGGAAACTGTGTATAAGAATATTCATAGCAGCACTATTTCTAACAGAATAAAGAAAACAAGGCTGTCCTAAATTTTCTTTAAAGAAGAAGAAGAAAAAAAAAACCGAATCTGCCTGCCAATGCAGGAAACATGGGTTCGATCCCTGGATCAGGAAGATCCCCTAGAAAAGGGAATGGCAACCTGGGAAATCCCATGGCCAGAGGAGACTGGTGGGCTACAGTCCACGGGGTCACAAAAGAGTCACATGCAACTTAGCAACAAAACAACAATAAAAGAAAATTGCTAGCTTTTCATCAACTGGAGAATGAGTATTTCACACTGTATCCCCAAAGGGGAAAACTTAACAGTAGTTTGAATGAATGAAGTAGAACAAAATTTATCAATAAATCACAAAACCATAGAGTTGAGTGAAAAAATGAGTTGTTACAATAATCTGTAAAGGATGATATTTAATGATATTTGGACACTGGGATAGATACTCTCTACAAATTTACAGATGCATAAAGTTGTAAGAAAATGACATGAATGTAAAATTATCAACAATGCATCATTAAAGGTGTTTTGCAGTGAAACAAATGAGGGAATTGAGATTAGCAAAAGAACTAGGGGAATATCAGTTATACCTATAATGTGAAAGTTGGGTGATGTATATACAGGTGTTTATCATGTTGTTTTGTATTTTTTCTGAAGGGCTGAAATACTTTACAATAAAACCAATGAGACTAAAGGTAGTACACATTATTCTAAATCATTGTGATAGAGTTAATAATATAGCAAGTATCAGCTATATGATGATATTTATTATATCAATAACATGTTATTAAATGGTGACAACAAATAAAAGCGGGTCAGGGTAAAAAAAAAAAAATTAAGGCTTCTGGATCTTCTTATAGACCCCAACCCAGTTTTAGTCATTTATATAATGCCAAACCAGACCATACAGCTGGACCTACACACACCACATATGCACAAGCTTTTGCCATCAAAATGAACATATACAGAAAGATACGTTGTCAAATCATAGAGCCCAGGTTACACGACGTGCTTGGATGTTCAGTTTTTCTGGAGAATCTTCTTTCATGTGGGCAGAGTGTACCCGGACAATACTACGAGGCATTGCAGTACCTGCTGGTAATGAGACAACTTTGACAGAAACCCCATGTTGCTCCATAACTTGACTTTTTCTGGCAGATTTGTGGATCAGGCTGCCAGAACCATCAATGGACTGCTTGTACTGTAAGAGAGAGAGGAATCCTGGGAAAAAGAGAAGCCAGGGGAGGGTGATGAAGGAACAATAGAAAAGTCACAGAAACACTTCCCTCCCTATGGGCCAGGAGGACCAGATCTAAAGCCTAATGGTTCCCTTTGAACTGCCCCAAGCCATTTGGGAGGGGGATGCTTTAGTTGGAGAGTTTAGAAGTGTGTGCAGAATAGCTTAAATGCAGCCCAACGACAGTTCCTGGGGTCACAAAGAGCCGGACTTGCCTGAGCACACATGCACAAGGTCTGGGGCTTCCCTGAGGGCTCAGCAGGTAAAGAATCTGCCTGCAATGCAGGAGATGCAGGAGACTTGGGTACAGTCCCTAGATTGGGAAGATCCCCTGGAGGAGGAAATGGCAACCCACTCCAATATTCTTGCCTGAAAATCTCATGGCCAGAAGAGCCTGGCAGTCCATGGGGTCGTGGAGGAGTCAGACACAACTGAGTGACTGACCACACACATAGGCTGTACTCAACACAATTGAGAATTCTTTCTGACAGAGGACATGCTTCTGAGTTAGGAAGTTTAGTTCCAAGGGAAAATTTAAAGGCTTCTTAAAAGAGTCTCTGGTGTCTGTAGGTGGTCACTGTGCATCAGACACTGATTCTCTCTGACCTCAGGCTGTCCTGGCATGACACTATGCCCCCAGGGTCACTGCCTGCACATGAGTGAACATTCCCTATCAGCCATTCTCTTTCGTCTTGAAGTTAACGGTTATCTCCACTCTGAATGGAGCAGATATGAAAGAAAAGGTGGAAAGGAAGGGTTCCCTTGGAGGCAAGCATATCAAACATCTCACTCAGCCCACATCCTTGCAGGAACCATCCTCAGAGTGAGTCTAACTCCCCCATTAACCCTTTAAAATGCAAAGGTTGGTAACTTTCCCTCTATCTTCTTTCCCATCCTCACACTCTCCTGCCTATCAGAGATGGATTGGTTCTTAGCTCCCATCAAGGGCCCTGAAGACACTCACCAGAGGCGAATAACAATAAAATGTTTAAGTAAGCAGTGAAAATGATCCAGCTGATCTTGTAACTCGAGAAGTACACGGATTCACCTTGATTTAGCATGTGGTGATACAGTAGGAGTGCACCGAGCAGAAGGATACCTGATGTCCAGACAAAAGGAGAAAGAAAAGTCTTTTCTGATGGACCCTGGCTCTCGTACTTAAGTTAACCTGAGATATGCTTGACTTCCAAACCTCTACCACGCACAACTGCACCTTGACCAATGCCACTCGAGTGGTGGATCCAATTTGGCAGCTGTGTATCTAAGCCAAAGAACTGGGAGGGCTGAGTTAGTCAAAGACCACAGCCTGGACCTACAAACCAAGTATGCCTCCAATCCTATGTTAGGGAAGACAGGAAGTTACTTGTGACTGAAGACAGGAAGTTACCTGTGAGGAAAGCGAGGCAGGCGGCCATAATGAGAGTATATTTGTTTTGAGGAATCATATAGGTGAATTCAAAACCCAGGAGCAAGTTATGCATGAAGGAAAAGCTGAGCACCACAATCAGAATGTTCCTGACCACTTCCAGGCCATCTGTTGAAAAGAAGAAGCTGTATTGAGAGGAGGACAGATATTTCTTCTGGCTCATTTCTACCTGGGGCACACAAATCTCTAGGTAAACAAGAATGAGGTGAAACATTTGGTTAAATAACAAAGAGCAAAGATGGGACAAGAAAGAGGTAGAGATCTTAAGCTAAATGGGAGATGGAACCAAAAGAAACTGTTCTCTATCTTTGTATCTTGTAAACTTATTTCTCTTCTATTTTTCAAAATGCATCTCTTGCTAAACTCTCTTGACTTCCTCTAGTGGCAACGTAATGTGTTTTCTTTGCTGCCAATCACCTTTCTTTTATATCCTCACATTCTAGATGTGCTAGATTCCCTGTTGCTACTGTCAGGGCTTCTCAGAGATCCATCAGTTAAGCCTGTGAGCTTCTAAGCCTTTCTCCAAAACATGCTGATACTGAGCTTCTGGGGTAGGCCTTGACTGTTGATTATGGAAATGAGCACACTGCAACCACAGGCAGTTGCACTAGAAGATAATGGTGAGATGAACAGAAGTCAAGGAAGGATGAACCCTCATTCTCTACCCCTCTCTTTCCACATAATACCTCTGACCTGATGGCCACAGGGAAGTACAACATATCCATGGACTGTGGGTTATTGTAGGTTTTTGGGGTCCCAACTTCAGTTCAGCCCATTCTTCTATGATGATTCCTACTGCCAAGAAGACTAAGATCCAGGAGGAGAAGAACATGTTGGTGGCCTCGATCTTTCTGACAAGTATGTGCACCATTGAGATTGGAGATTTTAAGCAGAGACCATCACCAATATTACACGTGCTTCTTCTCAGATATGATTAGTCACAAGAAAGAGGGCAAAAGTCTAACTTTTAGTGATTGCTGACATGTTGGCAGTGGGAGAAGCTGAAGTAACTTATGAAACAAATGACAAATCCCACTGCTCCCCACTCCTCCACTTAGGCTAGTCTGTCGTCATGGCTGCCAACTGCCATGGAATCATCTCGGTCTGACCCTTGACCCCGAGACCTACTGCTGTGGAAGCACCTAGGGCCTAGAGGATCCATATACAGAAGGAGGTATGATATCACACACAGAGAACACTATCAGATATAGGAGCAACTAACAGTCTTGAGAGAAGTTAGATATGTATGATGGAAGACATATGTTCCAGCACTGATGAACATTAGATAGGGATCAATGAAATGCACAAGGTATTTGGATCACTATGTGAGATGCCAGCTAGCTAGCATCACAAAAGAGAAAGGTGAAGGTGAAGTCGCTCAGTTATGTCCGACTCTTTGCGACCCCATGGACTATAACTTACTAGGCTTCTCTGTCCATGGGATTCTCCAGGCAAGAATACTGGAGTGGGTTGCCATTTCCTTCTCCAGGGGATCTTCCCGACTCAGGGACTGAGCCTGGGTCTCCTGCATTGGAGACAGACGCTTTAACCTCTGAGCCACCAGGGAAGTTTTGAAGATAGGTGAAGGGTTAGTGACATACAGGTCAGAGAAGAAATGATATCTGTAGTTAGAGAAAACAGGAGTCAAGATGCCATTAAATAAGATGTAAACCATGGGAGCAAGCACAAGCCTGCTTATGAGAAAGAATTTAGTAAGTACTGGTTTTGTTCAAGTTTAAGGTGTCCCTTAAACTTATGGTGAGATGAACAGGGCATATGATAGAATTAGTCTTGAAATTTAATTGTAATGTAAGGGTTATCAACCTAGGAAAGGCAGTTGAAACATAGGTGTGCATAGTACCATGAGATGATATCACACAGAAGATGACAAGAGGCAGTGAAGGAAATTCTGATTAACATCATCATTTATGAGAAAGAGCAAAGAAGGAGAGGTCAGAACAAGGCTGTGTGTATGTGTGTGTGTGTGTGTGTGTGTGTGTGCGCGAGTGCATGCATGCTAAGTTGCTTCAGTTGTGTCTGACTCTGCAACCTTATGAATTGTAGCCCGCCAGGCTCCTCTGTCCATGGGACTCTCCAGGCAAGAATACTGGAGTAGGTTGCCATGCCCTCCTCAAGGGGATCTTCTCCACCCTGGGTTGAACTCCTGTCTCTTATGTCTCCTGCATTGGCAGGCAGATTCTTTACCACTAGCGCCATCTACAAGATACAAATGTTGCCGAATAATTAAAGAAGCTTGAATTTTGAGGAGACATTAGATTCCTAAAGCAGAGAAATCTAATTAGGCAAAAGTTAAACATATGCCACTTGATTTGATGATTAGAATGTCACTGGTGGTTTTGGGCATGGCATTTTCTGCAGAACAGTGGAAGAAGTGAAAGTAGAAGGGAGATAG